>BLSH010019114.1:243466-258882 GCA_018402905.1 Glandirana rugosa | reverse complement strand
CGCCAGTTAGTTTAGGTCGTTGTACTCTTCCCGCCGCCCGGCTCTGGACCACGGACGCAGTTACCTGCGTCGTCGTCCTGAGCACTCGTGCGGGCGTATTCACGGGGGGGTCCCTTACGCCGTGAAGCACCCCCGTGGGGTTTTCTCCTCTTAACCCCGACGAGACACGTTTTGGGAAAGTGTTTCGTCCATTGATAATGTACAAACAATAATTTTTTTTTTTTTTTTTTTTGGAAATGTTAGTGAAATTGGTGTATGGTTGGCCCGGTGAAAAAATGTAAACCACCAGTGTTCGATTTTTGTAAAAAAAACGATCTTTTAATGAATCTTTAGCAAAAAAAATGTTTTTAGCTTGTGACCACCAAATGTAAAAAAGTGGCCCGGTTGGTATGTGGTTAAAGTGATTGTAAAGGTTTTTTTTTTTTTTTTTTTTAATAACAAACATGTAATAGTTACCTGCTTTGTGAAAGGGTTTTGCACAGAGCAGCCCCAATTCTCCTCTTTTGGGGTGCCCCCACGAAGTGCCGCATTCCCTGGGGGGGCACTTATGCGGGCGTGCTCACGAGTCCTGCTGCTGCGTCCATTGACGCAGGCACCAGGTCTCGGCCCGCCGCCCTTCTCATGTTGCTGGATTTGATTGACCGCAGCGGGAGCCAATAGCTCCTGCTGCTATCAATCTATCCAATGAGGACGGAGACAGCTGCTGGGCTCGTGCTTGTCGCTGGAACGAATGGGTTCAGGTAAGAAAAGGGGGGTTCTGGGGGGCAGCTGCAGCACAGAAGGTTTTTTACCCTAATGTATAAAATGCATTAAGGTGAAAAACCTTGAGACTTTACAACCCCTTTTAAAGGAGTTGTAAACCCTCACGTTTTTTCACCTTAATGTATTCTTTGCATTAAGGTGAAAAATCTTTTCTGTTGCAGCTGCCCCCAGAGCCCCCTTTTCACTTACCTGAGCTTGATCGGTTTCCGTGCCAAGTTAGAACCTAGCCGCTCCAGCCGCGGGCTCCGGTCCTCATTGGATAGATTGATAGCACGGGAGCCATTGGCTCCCGCTGCTGTCAATCAATCCAGTGACACGGGAGCCAGGGGGCGGGGCCGAGCCCTGCTGTCTGTGTCAATGGACGAAGGAGCAGGACATGGGAACGCGCCCGCACGAGTGCCCCCAGGGAAAGCTCTTCCCTGACGGGGCACTCGAGAAGAGGAGGAGCCATGAGCGCTGCGGAGGCACCCCAGAAGAGGTCCATAGACATGTTAAACCCTCAAAGTCCCATGCAAATCGCACCTGAATAATATTGATGCGATTTCTGTATGACTTTGTAGTATGTTTTCATTAAGCCAAAGTTGCAACAAAGTCGTACTGATCCGAAATCACGGCACAATTGCGTTGCACAAGTGTGAAAGGGGCCTTAGTATCACTTTAAGTCATGCTAGATCACTTCAGGTCGGCCCCTTTTGCTGGTATAGCTATGTAAAACATTAAAAATGAGTGCCTACAGTGTTTAAAATCCAGTAATACACTGTCTCACCCTGCTCTGCACATGCTCTTTATTTTTCGTCACAGTGACAAATTTGTAGACGCTGATCTGTTGACAGCCTAAAGATTTACTGCTATTCAGGGGCTCTGGGCTTCAGCAAAATGGCAGCCTCCGGCAAGAAGAAACAGGAACAATGCTGGAGGCAATTTACAGCACACACTCATTTTGGTAGCATAAATATTAATGCGGAATGTATGTTCCTTGCTAAAGAACATTCTTTTTTATCAAGTTGTTATGGGTAAAGTTCTACTTTAAATTCATCCTCCCATGGAAACCTGTAATGTAAATATGTAGGCTGCCATTGCTGGCATCTCCATAATATATTCTGTCCCTGACTGTCATGCCGATGACTTCAGCGGCTTCACTACTTTAACAGCTTCCCGACCGCGCGAATCGCCGTAAATAAGCCGCGATTCGCATTTGGCCACCAGGGGGCACGCGCGCACCCGCCGCACTTCTGGGGAGTGTGCCCGCGGCTCAGGCGGACCCGATGTCCGCCGGCGAGCCGCGATGAGCGGCTACAGGGAAAAGAATGGGGAACCGCCGATGTAAACACGGCGGTTCCCCCCCTCTGTCAGTGGGGCATGAGAGATCTACTGATCCCTGTCACTGGGATCAGTTAGATCTCTCATGCCCATGTTAGCCCAACCCCCCCACAGTAAGAACACACCCAGGGAACACAGTTAACTCCTAGATCTCCCCCTGCAGGTTAACCCCTTCACTGCCAATGACATTTATACAGTAATCAGTGGACATTTAAATTTCTGATCGCTGAATAAATGTCATTGGTCCCAAAAAAAAGTGTCAAAATGTCCGACATGTCCCCCCCAATATCGCATTACCGCTAAAAATCGTAGATCGCCGCCATTACTAGTAAAAAAAAAAAAAAAACCCAGAAATGAATTCTCATCATCCGTAAACGCGGCCACTTTTGCGCAAACCAATCAATAAACCCCAATTGCGATTTTTTTTTTTTATCGCAAATATGAGGAATTCTATAAATAGGCCAAAAACGGTGAAAAAAAATGTTTTTTTTATTTTTTTTTTTGGATTTGAATTTTAGCAAAAAGTAAGAAATTTGGGTTTTTTTGCAAAATGGTCGCTCTTCTTTTGTTTATAGTGGCGATAAGAAATGACGCAGAGGTGATCAAATACCACCAAAAGAAAGCTCTATTTGTGGGAAAAAAAAGGACGCAAATTTTGTTTGGGTACAACGTCGCATGACCGCGCAATTGTCCATTAAAGCGACGCAGCGCCGAATCGCAAAAAGTGCTCTGGTCCTAAAGTGCAAAATTCTTCCGGGGCTGAAGTGGTTAAAGATCACTGCCCTGGAGCAAGCATGCAGATCAGGACTTCACTTCTCTGGTTGCATGCTTGTTCCAGGACTGGAGCTCCAAAACATTGCGACTGTTGGAGCGGCATGACTGCACAGGTTTTCTCCAGCCCATGTAGCATGTTACTATCGTTAGATCACTATGTACCTTAGCAGAACTGATCCTTAAATCCATTTAACAAGTCTTTGCCATGACATCACTGTGCAGAACAAGTCTGTACCTTCTGCATGGCCTGCAGCAGACACAGATGTAACATGTTGAAGTCATGGACAGTTCATGCATTGTCTATGGTGATAGGAG
Source organism: Glandirana rugosa (assembly GCA_018402905.1). NCBI lineage: Eukaryota > Metazoa > Chordata > Amphibia > Anura > Ranidae > Glandirana > Glandirana rugosa. The sequence goes on along the minus strand of BLSH010019114.1, from coordinate 255,711 downwards.
CTGTGTGTGGGAGGGGGGATGTAATCCCACTTAGTATTCAGTGGACGAGTATGGTAGTATTACTAGGCAGCCCACGGCTCGGCTTCCTGCTCTCATTCACCAGACTGTACATCTCTGGCCAGGGAGAGGACGGATCTGTGAAATGGGTGCTACAGATAGCAGGTGATTGCATGTTTGCGCTGGAACGGGATTGCAGCTGTGTGTTTGACACGCTTGTGTGTTTTGTGGAAGAGGATCTGCTGCAGGACAAGTAGTCACTGCAGAGAAGTGCTGTGTTTATTCACCATGTGTAGAACGTACGTGTAATATACAGCGTGTGCAGTGTGAGAGTGCGTATGTACGCTTGTTCACAGATGTGTCGCTAACATTCCATAGAATTGATTCTTTTTGCATTTAAGCGTTGCTAAGAAAAGCAACCTGCTTTTCATGAAATAAATTGCTCCCCTGAGAGTTTTAAAGAAGAAACCTAATTAGGATTACATAGGTAGGGCTGTAGCATATATTTAGGTGTGTTTGGGTGTCAGTGATTACGGGGCGGTCTAATGTTCTTGAGGATGTAAAGCGTTTACTATAGTGGATGTGCTTGGGGCATCAGGAATGTCTGCACAGCAACATGCTCATTAACGGTCCAGATAATACCATATATTAAGCGGGTGACATGTTGGTACTCGTACTGTTGCGGTTAATTTGGGGCTGCGTTGCCCTCGCCCTGGCTTTTGGCTCGCCTTTTTCTGCCCATGTTTTATAGCCATTGTGAGGATTGCATGCTGTGCCAGCTTTTTCATTGTATCCGCAGGCTGCTGAGGTGGAGCCTTGAAAGATGATGTCATGCACCATAAAATGATGTCATGCAAAGGCTGATGGAGACTTGCCGGGCAGATTGACGCCTAGTTTCAATCTTGAGGCTACACCTGTCACTGTCAAGCAGGAGGTTTGAAAGATGAGCTTACTTACAGCTTGAACCACGCTGCATGAGAGCCAATACATTGTATTATTTAACATACAACATTTGACTGGATGAAGTCCCAAACTTTACACTGCTGTATTTGTATAAAACTGTTCATATGTACGTGCATTTTTTTGCATATTCCTTAAAAATTATGTTGTTAGTTTCCTCTTGTAGCTTAGGCGTCTACCCTTCACCCAAAATCTTGCCAGTGAGGTAGGATACAGTTAGAAATATGGGCACTTCTGTTGGTGACCTGCATTTGGGGAAGTCTCAAGTTCTCCTCCAGGTAATAGTCAGGAAAAGGGTGACAGCCCTGGAACTTGCACCTTGCAACAAGTCAGCCATGGCAGCTCCCTTATTTCTGCTCTTAGGTTCCTTCTATTTGGATTTACCCCTTGCGTTATGTTTTGGAGAAACAATGGGAAACCCCCCCAGCCCCCCGATATGCCTGGTGGCCAACCTGCTGCCCTTTGGCACTTTGTGTGATTTACGGGGGGCCCCTGCAGAATCTGTGTTTTTCTATTGCCCCCTAGTGATTTCTAGCAGCCTTATGTAATATATCTTCAGTCTATGACTGTCTACTGAACCATGTCCCCAGTATCCAACAACTCCTATAGCATGTTTGCAGTCTCTGACCATCTCCCGTATTACGTCCACAGTCTCTAACCATTATTATTATTATATTCTAATACAGGATTTATATAACGCCAACATTTTGTACAGCGCTTTACAACATGAGGGCAGACAGTACAGTTACAATACAATTCAATACAGGAGGAAGCAGAAGGCCCGGCTTGTTAGAGCTTACAATCTAGAACCATTTCCTGTATTACATCCACATTTTCTATTCATCTCCTATATTACATCTACAGTCTCTGACCATCTCCTGTGTTACGTCCACAGTCTCTGTCCATCTCCCGTATCACATACACATTCTCTGACCATCTCCTGTGTTACGTCCACAGTCTCTGACCATCTCCTGTGTTACGTCCACAGTCTCTGTCCATCTCCCGTATCACATACACATTCTCTGACCATCTCCTGTGTTACATCCACAGTCTCTAACCATCTCCTGTGTTACGTCCACAGTCTCTATCTCCTGTGTTACGTCCACAGTCTCTGACCATCTCCTGTGTTACTTCCACAGTCACTGACCATCTCCTGTGTTACTTCCACAGTCTCTGACCATCTCCTGTGTTACTTCCACAGTCTCTGACCATCTCCTGTGTTACTTCCACAGTCTCTGTCCATCTCCCATATCACATCAACATTCTCTGACCATCTCCCGTGTTACGTCCACAGTCTCTGACCATCTCCTGTGTTACGTCCACAGTCTCTGACCATCTCCTGTGTTACGTCCACAGTCTCTGACCATCTCCTGTGTTACGTCCACAGTCTCTGACCATCTCCTGTGTTACATCCACAGTCTCTGACCAACTCCTGTGTTACATCCACAGTCTCTGTCCATCTCCCGTATCACATCCACATTCTCTGACCATCTCCTGTGTTATGTCCACAGTGTCTGACAATCTCCTGTGTTATGTCCACAGTGTCTGACCATCTCCTGTGTTACGTCCACATTCTCTGACCATCTCCTGTGTTACGTCCACATTCTCTGGCCATCTCCTGTATCACATCCACATTCTCTGATCATCTCCTGTGTTACGTCCACAGTCTCTGACCATCTCTTGTATCATGCCCATAGTCTGTGAATATATCAACTTGTGTCTGCTGTCTCTGATAATGAATATTCACAGAATTTTTGTACAGCCCTTTGGAGATTTCAGGGGCCCCCATATCAAAAAAAATTACCACCACTGCCCTAGATACATTTAGGGATTATCTTGGAGAAATCTCACTGTTGAATAGTTTCCCCTTGAATGTATTGCAAACCATTATACTGGTAGTGAATTAGAACCATTGGTAGACTGGACTGGATAATGGGATGGTGGGCTGGATGGCTGGAATAGATCTGACACAAACCATCAATGCTTTATAGTCTGTAATGGGGAGATGGATGACATAAAGAGAATAGTGTATGTGTATGTGTGAAAGGAAACTGGTTCAAGGGTCTGATCATTCCTTAACAGACTACAATTTCTCTGTGAATGGATATTTTTTGCAATAATAGTTAGTGCTGCTGCCTGAAGTCCATAGATAGATCCATAATGTATCTGATTGTAATGTTTTAAGCCAGCGTTCATAAGAATTTGCTACTAAATGCAGCACTACTGAGACATGAAGCGCTTTGCAAATGGCTTTTACCCACCAAGGAACATGCGTGGCCTGGAAGCATGGCTTTGTATGCTAGATGGAGAGTAGACGGCACTCCTAGACTTTAGTCCAGCTTTTCTTGGTAGTGTGCCGATTCCGCCAAAATATTGGTTTTTATCCTTGGTGAAACCTAACGGTGGCCATACATAGGACAAATTTGTATACAATCATATAGTCGATAGGCCTCCATGACACTGGTGTGATTAAGCATACGCCCATGCAAGGCTCTGGTTTGCCCACAAGTGTATGTACATGTGTCCATGCATCCTCAAGTGGGCAGTCCCAAGTACGCTGATGTGAACAAAGCCTTACTGTGCGTTTGGAAGTACGATTGGAAAGATTGTTTGTTGTACATTTCACAATCATATGGAATTATCTACTTTTCTACGATCTGTTCTTCTATCCAGCCTGATCTGTATAATTGATCAGTTTGCTCAAAATCGATTTGATGACAGTATGGGTGTTTGCGCTCATTTATAGATTCAATCACATTATTATCTGATTCTTTGAAGAATTGTTTACTGAGACCATTATATTGGGTATGGCCTCCAAAAGACTTTGATCTCTGGCCTGATTAAAATATTGAGACCATAAGGGATAGGGCTGTCCAGTCCCTAATTTGTACTTGTGTTCTGCTACTCCAGTGGTCTCCAAACTGCGTTCCGGGGGCCAGATGCAGCCCTGTGCTTGCCTTGGGGCACTGTTCTTCCCTCTGACATTAACAATGGGGCATAATTCCTGCCACTGACACCAACAGTTGGGCAATATTCCTACCACTGACACCAATGATGAGACAATATTCCTCCTACTGACACTAGTAATGGGGTACTATTCTTCTCATGGACACCAATAAGGGGGCATTGTTATTGATGCCCCTCTGAAGTCTGTCCCTTTGTTTAGAAAGTTTGGAGACCCCTGTGTTACTCCTTGACTCACTGAGTAGGATAAAGGTTGCAGCCCTGGAGCTTGTGCCTTCAGAAACAAGTAAACAGTTACAGCTTTCATAGTTACAGTACTGCGCAAAAGTTTTAGGCATATGTAAAGCAATGCTATAAAGGAAAAATGCTTTAAAAAATGTATATTTTCATTATTTATTTTTATCAATACACAAAATGCAAAGTGAACGAACAGAAGAAAAATCAAAATCGAATCCAATATTTGGTGGGATTACCCCTTTGGCTTCAAGCCAGCATTGATTCTTAGGCCTCATACACACGGGCGTATCTAAAAAAAATAAACAAAACGTCGGGTCCGACGCCAAGGAAAAAAAGTCGACGTTTTTCGGAGTTATGCATTGGCGTTTTTGAGCGTTTTTGAGCGTTAGTCAGCGTCGGCGTCAATAGGCGTTTTTTAAAAAAAATCATCCCTCTGCTATTTTTCAACCTAAAAACGTCGGAGTCAAAAAACGCCGGTACAATATTAGGTGGCGTTTGTTGGCATTTTGTGGCGTCGGCGTCAAAAAACGTCAAAACGCTACAGCCTCAGAACGCGATGGCCATGGGTTCTACTTTCTGCTCACTAACGCCGACGCCACCTACAGCTCAAAACGCCGACGTTTTTATGGGGCCATTGACTAACATGGAGAGCTGCAAAAAACGCCAGAAAACGCCGGCGTCAAAAAACATCCGTGTGTATGAGGCCTTACACTTGCACACTTTGTATACTTGCAGAAAGTCAGGTATTTTGTAGGATTAGAGTCAGGTGTGTGATTAAACAATTATATCAAGCAGTCATATGCAGGTTAAAACACAGGGGTTATTTTTGGAGAATAAGGATATCATTTAGTATCAGACCAACTGATTGCAGTTGATGGTGGCTTTTAGCATAAGGGAAGTATGATAAACTGCTATAATGCTTGTTTATGGTTAAATACATTTTGTAGCATTTTACTGACCCTTTATGATGGATGGGTTCTAACACACAGGTTTCCTGTGCTAAATATGATGTCATGCTTTTATTCACTTTGCCTCTCTCTTTGGAAACCATGACATCACATCCTGTCTGGCTTTCTGCAGCGAGCCATAGCCCACATACTTTTTGCTTATAAGCTAATATAGAATGCAGGTTTCACTCCCTGTGAATACATTGACAGTGTGCAGCTTTGTGTGACAAGGTTTTTTTCTATCTTCTCATCTCAATGCATTGAGCATTAATTTCTATATCAAGTTATTGAATTATAATTTCATTCTATGCATCTTTTATTTCTTTACAGGCCAAAAAAACCTTGTGTGGCCCGTTCAGCTCTTGTATATTTTGGGTCTGACTGTTGGAACAGTTTTTGTGTGGATTATGTGACTACTGGTGCCTAAAGGGATTCTGAGGAAGCCATAAGGTGAGTGCCCCACCAAGTTTTTTTAAAGTATATTGGAATCTGAAATGTGAATATATTCCATCTGAATCATTGTGCAGTTTTCTTAATGCGCTTTTTTGTTTATACTTGGTATTTGGTGGTTCTACCAGTGAACCCTGCAGTTTCTGGTGCCTGTCGGGTTAGGCCCCTTTTACACAGGTGATCCGATCAAGTCCGCCTGTCAGTTTTTCAGGTGGACCTGGTCAGATGGTCCATGTATTCCTGTGGAGCGGTGGGTGTAAATTGACTTGTGTCCATTTACACCCGTCTACCTCCAATTCAATTTGGTCCACTAAAAAGTAACAGAAGGGGATCTGTTCCTTTCCGACTAGGCCAGGGGTGTCTAACTCAATTTCATTATGAGCTGCATCAGCAGTATGGTTGCCCTTAAAGCAGGCCTCGACAAACCCCGGGCGCCAGGTCGCCATGGCGACCACAAATCGTGTACTGGCGAGTGACTGCCGTTCCTTCTATCACTATGGTAAAACCGCGTGTCAGATTCAGTGAGAGCCGTTTCTCTGCTTAATGTAACAGCTGTTAAACTTGGCTGTCTGCCCGGATATTTGTTGAGAGTTAGAAGAGTAAACAAGCAACAATGTATCTTATCTGTCTTTCAAAGCAATTATCTCCGGGCTATCAGGAAAGTTTAACCATTTAAAGACTAAGCCCTCTCTCACATTAGTGGCTTAAAATGAAAGATCCAGTGTTTTCTGCTAGAAAATAACTTGGAACCCCCAAGTATTATATATTATTTTTTAGCAGAGACCCTAGAGAATAAAACGGTGGTTGCTGCAATATTTTATGTCACATGGTATTTGCGCAGCGGTCTTTCAAGCGCAATTTTTTGGAAAAAACACTTTTAATGAATAAAAAAGAAAAAAAAACAGTAAAGTTAGCCCTTTTTTTTTGTATAATGGGATAAATGATGTTACACCGCGAGAAACGTGATCTTTATTCCAAGCAACAAAATTGTGATAAAGCCCTGTGTACCATCAACAATTACCACTCTATGTGCAGCTGGGCTCCAGTATTTCATGGTGACCGGAAACCCACCAGAGCAATGAAAAGTCACTGTGGGGGGACACACATGTAGGCAGGAAGTGGCTGCAAAAAGGCAGCAGAAGATCAGCAGCGCTGGAATACTTTTCACCTTTTTTTTGTATGTTATTTACAATGTCACTAAGGCTTTGTTTAGATGTGCAAGTTGGGTGGTAAAAATGTGCAGTAGACATGTTTTTGGCACCCACCATTGGCCTCCCTTAAAGCTCCATTAGGCAGCAGATGACGGCGTTATACATGCCGCAGTCAGGATGCATTAGGCATAATAAGGAGTTTCCCCCATAACAGGTTTTTAGTGTCACTCTTTCTGGCCAACCTATAACCCTGATGTAATGGTGTTACGTTGGAGTTATCAACTGGCTGCTCTGCTGTGGGTAAGTTAGGGTTAGGGGCGCAAATTACTTGTCTTACCCCGGGCGCTGACAACCCAACACTACGCTATAAAAAACTGGCTCCTAACTTTTTTAGCCGGCTCCTAGATTCAAGGCAAATTTGTCAAGCCCTGCCTTAAAGGGCCGGTTTTATCTTTTATGCTCTGTGTACAGAGTGCAGGGTTCAGGAGTGCATTGCGTACAGAGTTCAGGATTACCCTACATACAGAGTGCAGAGTTGAGGATTACCCTACATACAGAGTGCTGAATTCAGGAGTGCATTACGTACAGAGTGCAGAGTTCAGGATTACCCTACGTACCAAGTTAAGGATTATGCTATGTACTGAGTGCCGAGTTCAGGAGTACATTACGTACAGAGGGAGGAGTTCATTATGTACAGAGTGTGGGGTTCAGGGGTGTGCTAAGTACAGATTACAGTTCCAGGGGTGCCCTATGCACAGAGTCCAGGGTTTAAGGGTGCACTACGTACAGAGTGCAGGGTTCAGGAATGCATTAAGTAGAGAGTGAGGAGTTCATTATGTACAGAGTGTAGGGTTCAGGGTGCGCTATGTACAGATTGCAGTTCCAGGGGTGCCCTATGCACAAAGTACAGGGTTTAGGGGTACACTACGTACAGACTTCAGGGGTGTGCTGTGTACAGAGTGCAGGGTTTAGGGGTGCAGTGTGCACAGTGCGCAACCCCAGTGTTTACAAGCGACAGTGAGCAAAAGGTGAGAACTGGGGGGTGGGTGGACTAGAGTTCCGCCATATTCCAGCGACAAAACTGGGTACGAGGACCACATGACAAAGCCTGATGGGCCAGATTCGGCCCGTGGGCCTTGTGTTTGACATATGTGGACTAGAGGGATTGACTGTAAATGGACAGCTGGTCCGTTTACACCCGACCGCCCATACAGCAGATTAGCCTATGTCCGTGTCCGCTCTGCATAAACTAGACAAACCCGGACCGGTCGTCCGCCCGCTCTGCTCTAATCAGCAAGGGATCAAGCAGACATATCCCCTGCTGGACAAAGCAGATTCCGCCTCGCGTGAAAAGCACCTTAGACATATAGCAGTGGCCAGCTGGGTTTTTAGGGCCTTTTCCTACCATATGCAGTGTAGTGAGTTGGGCAGACTTGTGCAAAAGCAAAGCAGTCACAACGCATAGACCTATTAGTTCAGTTCATACCACTGCATAAAAAAAAAAAAAAAGTAGGACATGCTGTCCTTTTTTATTTAGTGCATGGTGTTGCGATGCAGTACACCATATCACAACCCACTGCAGTGAATTAAGATGAATGAAGTTCCACTTTGGAACATAAATAAAGTAAACATTGTGATGCATAATTTACAATGCAGCAGTACTGCTCCCTGTACAGCGCACACCAGGGGCCGCAGTATTACATGGCCTCTGATGTGAGCAATCCCCTGAAGTTCCTACTCTGTGCCTGTCATCCTTGCTCTTACTTCAGCACACAGTGAGTCACTGACCCTCAACAAGTATGCTGACAGACTTCAATGACTAAATGCTTGTTCAATTTACTTAGCAAGTTAGTTCTGAAGCTGTCACTTTTAAAAACAAGCTGTTGTGTTTCTGTCCCAACTAGTTTTTTCTAAAGGACATCTTTTACAATTATAAACATGTCCTCCTTATGTGCAGCTTAAGCCTGGATAAGTGGTGGTGTTAAGAGTCACTAAGTTCCACCCCTGGTCTGAAGTATTGGGATCAATAAGGTGCTGCCCGGGGCTGAAACCTACAGCAGGGATAGTGCCCATAAGTGTCAATTTATTGTTTCTTTAAATTAGAATTAAACTCTGAAAACATTTTTTTTTTTCGCACAGGCCCCCTCATAATGTCAGGCGAGTCTGTAAAGTAAATATGTTGCTGATGTTGGCATCCACAGTGCAGGGTTTCTGTGAGTCACGATGTCAGGTTTGAGTCACGTCACCCAGAACTGGAGCCTTGCACGACCTGCTAATTACAGTCTACAGGCTCACTTTATTCAGACTCTTATGATGGCTGTGCATGCTTCATTAGGTTTTTTTCTATCCAATCATTCTTGGATTTTATCAAAGTGATCAAATCTGTAAGAGAATCGAATAGCCATAACTTCCATGTAATATACTCAGCCAGGAAGTGCTATAACCAAAGATAGAAAACCGCCACACACCAACAGCTTTCTGTGTACATTATGTGAGAAGCAGCCTTCCGATAGCTGCGGCCTTCCGATAGCCTTGGCATTGACGCATTTCGCCCCACCCATTGGGGCTTAGTCTTAGGCTCTATGACTTGGCACCAGTGGCAGGGTGAAACGTGTGACCATGACGTGGCTATCGGGAGGAGCATGGGCTGAGGCCTCTTCTCATATTATGTACACTGGGAGCTGTTGGCGGGCATCGTTTTTCTATCTTTTGTTCATAACTTCTCTTCCGATCGATTTAGACTCGGTTTTGATTGGATTCAATCAAACTAATCAGTCAGGGTGGAAAATGATCAATCGGCAGCACTGAGATATTTTGTTAATAAATATAACTGTATTTTTGACCAATCAAATTATGAGATTACATGGTGGAAACAGCGATGCATTCAATAATTTATGATCATATGTTCTAAACATATCTTAACTACCGATTGAAATCAACTTCCCCATGTGTGGTATATCAATCCAATTGGCTGTCTGCTAGAGATTGATTATTGTAATCGAAAGACATTGATCGGAAAATAAATAATTTATTGAAGGATATATGGCCTGACTAAATTTTTATCTTAATCTTCGATCATGGGTCCAATTTTAAAATTCTTAATTGATTCTCGGGGTAGTGTCAGTCACCGTTCACTGCTTTGCCTTCCTCACTCACTGCAGCGCTGGCCTGTGGAGGGAGTGGCTGGCTCAGGCTCTCAGCGGCTCACTGAGAGGCTGAGCCAGGTTGCGGTCCAGGCATGTGGGCGGATCTTGACTCAGTTGTCACGATCTTCCCGAGTCGGGACCGGCTCTGTGATGTCAGCCATCAGCAGACTTCAGTTTGCTAAAAACTGGTCACGGGTGCAGAACGAACTGCACTGCACTCCTGTAATCCAAAGAAAATGTACAACCAAACAAGCTTTGGCTGTACTTCTTTAACCACTTGCTGACCGGCCGCTGCAGCGAGACGGCGACAAAGTGGCTCCTTTTTGCAAACCGTTGTCACCTGACGACGGCCGCGATAACTAGTATTGTGAGCGTGCGCGTGCCGCCGGAGGCATGCTCACTGTGTTTGGGAGGGCCAGGGAGTGGTTAGGGTGAACTCTATCTCCACCGGCTACCCGCGATGGCCCCCTCGCAGTGCGAGAACGGAGGTCCGTGTAAGTAAACATGGATCTCTGTTCTGACAGAGGGGGAAGGCTGTGATCACAGGTTTCCTGTATATGGAAGCCGTGATCACTCCCCTCCTCCTGCCAGCCAAGCCCTCATACAGTTAGAACACACTGAGGAAACACAGTTAACCCTTAGAGCGCCCCTTCAGGTTAACCCCTTCACTGCCAATGGCATTTACACTGTAATCAGTGCATTTTTATAGCACTGATCGCTGTATAAATGCCAATGGTCCCAAAAAAGTGTCACAATGGTCCGACATGTCCACTGCAATATCGCAGTACCGCTAAAAAACGCAGATCGCCGCCATTACTAGTAAAAAATAAAAAAATGAAAACCCCAGAAATTAAATCTCATCATTAGTAAAAGTGGCAACTTTTGCGCAAACCAATTAAACGCCGATTGCGATTTTTTTTTTTTTTTTTTTAACCAAAAATACGAGGAAGAATATAAATCGGCCAAAACCGATGAAAAAATGTTATATATATATATATATATATATTTTTTTTTTTTTTTTTTGGATTTGTATTTTAGCAAAACGTAAAGAAAATAGTTTTTTGCAAAATTGTTGCTCTTTTTTTGTTTATATCGGCGATCAAAAATGACGCAGAGGCGATCAAATACCACCAAAAGAAAGCTCTATTTGTGGGAAAAAAAGGACGCAAATTTCGTTTGGGAACAACGTCGCACGACCGCGCAATTGTCAGTTAAAGCGACGCAGTGCCGAATCGCAAAAAGTGCTCTGGTCCTAATGTGGGAAATCCTTCCGGGGCTGAAGTGGTTAATGCGGAACTAAACCCTCCTGTCCTTTTCAGTCAAAGAAGCTGCCATCTTAACCTCTGTTTGATCTGCCACTGCTATGGGGCTGCACATGTGTTCATTTATGACACCAGCCCCATTTGATGGTTTGACAGGTTGGCTGGGAGCAACGTTGACAGTTGGCATTTCTGGCATGCCGGGAATATAACTGTTTTTTGAAACCAGTAAATCGATGGGTTTAGTTCTGCTTTAAATTGTCTATTCTTACACACAATACAGCTCTGGAATATCCAATCAATTTCTTGTACCAGCTACGTGAGGGTTTAGTGTTGTCCATCAGATTTCACCGCAGACGTGTGTGGTTCAACAAAAGAGGCAAAGGGTTAACATGATTTACCCAATTGTAACACTGCTTTTTTTTTCCCATGGAGAGTAAATCTGTGTTCACTAGGTTTTTAATTAGTGACTGTAATTTCCATCTGATAAATTCCAAGCCGTCGATCTAAAAAAAAAAAAAAAACCTTTCATTAAACATGAGATTAAGAACGGTAATATTTTCCAGTGCCGCCTGTTCTCTGTAAACACATTCCCCTCTGTTTAGCAAAGATTTTATTTATTTTTTTATGCAGAGGAGTCCATTTTACTATTCTATGTAAAAATAATTACTTTTTTTTTATTTTTTTATTTTTTTTTTACTCAATCTGTTTAAATAAAGCAATATTTTATTTGTTTTGTGCTCGGCCGGCATTAGATAGTTTGAATAATCCACCGCTAGGATTAAAGGATCATTTCTGCTGAGATTGAGTAGCTGTGTGTGAGAGGCTGCATTAGACCAGCTTGGAAAGGCTATTGTGGAGAGTGGAATACTGGGAGCAGAAAGGCTTACTTTGCAGGATTTGCGCTGTGACTTCTTAAATGGTAATTGTTAAATGTTTGGAGATGTTTTTTGTCTTGCCATACATGATGGAACATTATCTTTTTTTTTTTTCTTCCAAGTGGCCTCTTTGTAGGAAGATATATTCATTGCCTGAATACCTGCTGTTCAGTTCTTGTCACTCAAACTCATATTAGGCGAGTTTGCTAATAAAACCATTCAGTTTTCCTCTTTTCTTCTTAGGATCGCCACCTAA
>BLSH010019114.1:201440-242775 GCA_018402905.1 Glandirana rugosa | reverse complement strand
ACACCCGCCTCAGACCGTGTCGGTGTGAGAAAAGTTTGTCACTGTCGTCCAGGTCCCCTTTTTCCCTAAAATAATTTTTTGAATGGCATTTTAGGAAAAGAGACTCAAGTGACTGTCTGCGTCGGGACGAAACTGTACACCCCAATATACGTCTAGGATGATCCTCAATTGATCCGTTTTTCTTTCGTTCGTTCGACCGGGGAGGGTCCCCCGGCAGGAGAGAGAGAGAGGGTATATTGGGGGGACGAGACGAGTCGTATAGTCAAAATTATACGGGCCAGGTCAACTCCTTGCACTAGGCATATTAAAACTGATATGCTGAGCAGAGCAGGGGGGTTATATGGGAGAGAGAGAGAGGACGGCCCCCTGGGAGGGGCCAGCTTGCTTGCTTTCTTTTTGCCTAGTTAACTCCTAGTAGGATCTGCATATAACCCCACATGTCAAAGCAGGGCTGCGTCTGTCAGTGAACTCAGAGAAAAGGATTTTACGGTAAGTTTTTTAATAAAATCCCTTTTTCCCCTGGACCTGCTGTCACTGTTTGAAAAGAGTGTGGCTGTGCCAGACTCCGCCCACACAGATCCTTGTGAATCAATGGACTACAATTACCGACAGCCTTTGCAGCTGTTGGCTTGTAATTCTCATGAAATACCAGGGCATTGTTAAAGCGGTAGTAAACCCTAAAATCTGTTTTTACCTACAGGTAAGCCTATAATAAGGCTTACCTGTAGTGTAAAAAAAATATCTCCTAAACCTACATGGTTTAGGAGATATTCGCCCTGCATGCAGCCGCTGACATTAGCGGCGCATGCGCTCTGATGATCCGGCCGAGGCGTCCGGCAACTCAGAGCTGGCTGCTGGAACGAAGAGCTCCCGCGCGCATGCGCGGGAGTGACGTCACATGGCTCCGGCCACTCACAGCGCCGGAGCCGCGTACCCGGAAGAAAGAAGAGGACAAACATGTCAGCGTTCTTAGTGCTGACCGACTCGGGCATCGGGGGCCTCGTTCTAAGGTAAGTATTTCATAATATGTTAGTATGCGATGCAGGATTTTTTTTAATTTTTTTTTTTTGTCAGCGGGTTTACTACCGCTTTAAGCACTCTGATGGTTCATTGAGTCATCTTGTCTTTGTGAAGCTGCCTGCCCCTATGAGGTAAAATGTATGGGCAGACAGCTTACACTGACTGTCTGTAGGAGTCCTGCATGGCGTTAGTGATCTGCTGATCATGGGTGCAATGCTTTCCAGGCTCCTACAAAAAAAAAAAATAGTAAATGCATTATTTGTTTTACCTGCAAAGTGCATTTTTTTTTTTTAAGCCTTTAAGCCAACTCTAAAGGCCTCATGCACACAGGATGTTTTTTGACCAGTTTTACAGCAGCTGCTTTTAGCTGCAGACCTTTTTTCTACAGTCAAACTCTCCATCATGTTATCCTATGTGTTCATGCACAACTGTTTTTAGCAGTGACGTTTTTGAGCTGTAAAAAAACCCAAGACCAGAGTGTTCTGAGAGACATTTTTCTGCTGTAAAAACGTTCAAACGCTCAAAAAACGCAGCTAAACGTTGATCCCCGACGTTTTTGATCAATTGGAAAAAAAAACCCCAAAAAAACACTGGCCCTTTTAAAAATGCAAAAAAACCCACAAAAACGCCAGTAATATAATGCTGGTAAAAGCTGAAAAAAACACTGATAAGCTACTGACGTTTTTAGGGCTTTTTTTAAAGTCCTGTGTGCGTGAAGCAGGGAAAAAGTTATCCCTTGCAGTGGGGCTGTATGTTTATCACAAATTAAATTAACTAAATTAAGAAAAAAAGAAGAAAAATCCAAAAGCCTGCACCTCTGGTGTGGGCCATGGTGACTTCACTTGGCCTTCTCTCAGAATCCTGAGGAGGAGGAGAGTCCCAAATTTTGCTGGGAATGTGCAGGAACACCTGTGGGATCCTTGGCTTTTCTGGCATCCAACTACTGTAGAAGGCCAATTGATATCATTCTCACTGGGGGGGGTCCATTTGCTTTTCTGCTGGGATTTTTCATAGAAAGTATTCTTTAATGACGGGGCTTCTTTAATGGTCGTATGAAGATGTTCTCCTACATATAGGATTTCATAGAGGGAGCTTTGTGGCAGTAGGGTTGTAGATTCCCTTCAGTTTCAACTGGATGTAAGTGAGTATCTTCAGTCTGTCGTGTTGACTTTGAGGATGTTGTGTATGGTAAACATAGTGGTGGAAATGCGGGATCCTCCATGCATGACTGCTTTTCAGTATCATGTTTATGTTTTGGTAGAATATTTGAGTCTGCCCCTCTCCTTCCCTCCCTCTCTCTCCTTCTTTCTATTTTTTTATTACCTTTCTCTCCTTTTTTTTTGCTGATTCAGAACACAGGGCTTCATTATTGAACACGTTCCAAACAAAAACCTTGTCTTCTATAGTAACCATCTTCTACACCAGGGGGAACCTCATTAACCGCTTCAGGCCCGGAGGGTTTTACCCCCCCATTATCAGTATTTTGCAATACGACACTGCGTTATTTTAACCGACAATTGCACGGTCGTGCGACGTTGTATCCAAATGAAATTGATGTTCTTTTCCCCCCACAAATAGAGCTTTCTTTTGGTGATATTTGATCACCTCTGCGGTTTTTATTTTTTGCGCTATAAATAGAAAAAGCGTCAATTTTGAAAAAAAAGAAAAAAACTATATTTTTTACTTTCTGCAATAAAATGTATGCAATAAAAAAAAAATGCAAAAAAATCTAATTTCTTCATCAGTTTAGGCCAATATGTATTCTGCTACATATTTTTGGTAAAAAATCCCAATAAGACCCCTTTCACACTTGTGCGAGTTGTCCTGCGATTTGGGACTGCAGAGTCCCATGACAAGTTGTTCCCCATCATTTCCATTGAGTACCAATCATATCGTGCCGACTTCAAAGTAGCCCTTGCATTACTTTTGTCCAACTTTGATGCAACTTGAGGTCCATAGACTTCAATATTAAACCTTCAAAGTCTTATGCAAATTGCACATGAATAATATAGATGCGACTTTTGTACTACTTCCGTACGACTTTGTAATATGTTTTCATTGAGCCAAAGTTGGACCAAAGTTTTAAAGATCCCAAATTGCGGCAAAAATTGTGGTAAAATCTGGTCACACAATTGTGAAAGGGGCCTAAGAGTATATTGATTGGTTTGTGCAAAAGTTACAGCGTCTACAAGCTATGGGATATTTTTATGGATTTTTTATTTATTTGTTGACATTGCGGTGGACAAATTGGACACCTATCTGACACTTTTAACACTTTTTTGGGAACCAGTGACATTATTAGAGTGATCAGTGCTAAAAATATACACCGTTACTGTACTAATGACACTGGCAGGGAAGGGGTTAACACCAGGGGCGATCAAAGGGTTAAGTGTGTGGCTAGGGCAGTGATGGCGAACCTTGGCACCCCAGATGTTTTGGAACTACATTTCCCATGATGCTCATGCACTCTGCAGTGTTGGTGAATCATGGGAAATCTAGTTCCAAAACATCTGGGGTGCCAAGGTTCGCCATCACTGCCCTTCGGGGGTGCTTACTAACTGTGTGGAGATTGCTCTGACTGGGAGAACACAGAGATCTGTGTTCCTGCTTAGCAGGAACACAAGATCTTTATGTTCTCCCCTGTCAAAACGGCGATCTGCCTTGTTTACATCGACGGATTGCGTTCTGCCTCTCTGGGGAACGATCGCGGGTAGCCGGCAGGCATTATGTCCGCCAGACCCGCTGATTGCCCCCTCTGTCCAATCAGTGCGCACACTCCCAGAGGCTACTGCACAAAGCGCCGCACAGGTACATGGTTTCGCGCAACCGGGCCGCCTTACTACATTAAATGTGCGTAAGGCAGCCTGGAAGTAGTTAAAGGAGGAGTACAGCCATAGCTCGTTTGACCATACTTCTCCTGTGGATCACAGGAGTACAGATCTTTCTGCAATTCTGTGACCCGATTTCAGCTGATAGTGGGCTGAATAGCCGGTCCAGGCTCGGGAAAGATTGCAACCATATGGTCGGGATCCACCCACATGCCTGGACCGGCACCCAGCTCAGCCTCTCAGTGAGCCGCTGAGAGCCTGAGCTGGCCACTCCCGCCCCCTCCATAGCACTGAAAACAGGCGGAGCATGCAACATATTCCCAAAGGTGAACTTTAAGTTGGTCACAAATTGAATTTTGGCCGATTTCCTGCTGAATCAGCCAAAACCTGTGCCATTTGTGGCCCTGCCAGCTTCACCTGGCTCAACAAAAGTAATTTTCAAATTTGAAGGAGCTGGGTGGAAAATTGTTGATAGCTATGGGTATTGCGGCTGTCGGAATACAAAAGCTGACAATGTAGATTCCACCAGCCATGCTGTTTATGGCTGACCTGTATGGCTAGCCTTGAAATTAAAGTGGAACTCCAGTGGGAAAAGCCATGTAAGGGTTTGAAACTCTGCCTATTTTATACTGCTATAAAAAGAGTTGATATTGAAGTGGCACCCCACTGCTAAAAGATCAAAATACAACTTTATTCCATTAAAGGTCAGAGTTACAATTCAAAAAGTGCCCCCTGCCCTAAAGTACCCACCCCCCATGGTGAGGGCATGTGGCCTGGTATGATCCAGGTATGATCCAGGAGGGGGGGGGTGCTTGCTCGTCCCCACCCCCTTTCCTGGCCTGCCAGGCAGTGTGCTCGGATAAGGGCCTGGTATGGATTTTGGGGGGGGGGGGACCCTACGCCATTTTTTTGGCCTGGGGGTACCCCTTAAAAACCATATCAGACCAAAGGGTCTGGTACCTCTTGGGGGAAACCCCACGCAATTTTTAAAAAACATTTTTTGCGGGGATTCCCCTTCAAGTTCCTTAGCACACAAGTTGCACCGCAAGTCGGATCATCGTGATCCGACTTCTGGCGCGACTTCTATTCAAATCAATGGGCTCCCATAGGCAACCATTGATTTTGAATAGAGGCAGAGAAACGGCGCTGAGAGCTAGCATGGGAAAATGTGCATTGACGTCAATGCATAACGCTGATAAAATCACATTTTTAATGCAGCTTTTTTTCCTGGCGTCGGTACCGACGATAAAACTCGTTTTTTAAAAGCCCGTGTGTATGAGGCCTTATACTCATTGTGGAGCCTAAAGGGTTAATTCTGTGCATTGTGTTTAAAAGACTGTTTGATCCTGTCTTCTCTGATCCTCCCCTACTTCCACTGTCCCCAATCCATCTCCTGACAGTACAGAGCCTTTGAGTCACTCTGCACATGTTCAATTTGTGTATTGCTGGATTTTTACATTTTTTTTTTTTTTGGGAGGGTGCATGTGATCAGCACAGGGCCAATCAGCACTGTCCAGACAGAGGGTCAGGGGTCCTGCAGCCTCATAGGACAGTCAGAGGAGAAAGAAAACTCCTCCTACAAGATTTTACCGGACACTGATAGAAGCCATAAGACTGCTATATACTGCTAATGAGAAAAGGTATTTAGCAGTTTTATATTTACTAAAATAATTGCATTTCCATGTTGTGTGTACTGTGGGAAACCAGATATAGTAAATGCAGGTTCTGGGCTCAGGAACACTTTACGTTAAATCCCTGCAGTTGCTATTTGTCACTTCAAGTGACTGCAATCTCAGGTGCTTTCTGGATACTGGCTTAAATGTGTTGGATAAACTTCACATGAAAAGGTGAGTTGGGATAAAATTCAGATGAAAAGGTGATTTGAGCGGACTTCCTGACTTTGGTGTAGTTGCAGTGCTAAATCTCATTAGGCTTTTCTGATTGATGTTCCGTGTTGCTGGAAGCCGCTCTTTGAGTTGCTGTTTGCAGTTAGATGTGCTTGTTGGCATTGCCAGATATTCCCTTCAATTTATGTCTTGCTGTAAACACGAGAAGGGCCTGTAAATGGCACTCAGAGGCTCTGCCTTTGATCTCTGTATCAATTACACACACTCGCTCAGGGTTTAGGAAGGCACCAACTGGTCACATGCCCCGAAAGCGTGCTATTTTATCATCCTTCACAAAGTGGATAGGTTAACAAAATAATGTAAGGGAGAGGTAGGCACAGATATTCCTCATATTGGGTGATGACAAGCAGGAAAACCTCATGCGGACAGCTAAATAAAAAGGTCACTTGCAGCAACATACAGACCAATTGAAGGATAACCGAGCCCAAGAACAAACATTTCATTTTTTTTTTAGCGGCTCCCAAGAGGGGGTTAACGGGGTTAAAAGCACTACTGCACGGCGCGACCAAGGTGTTTTTCAGCCAGTTCGAAAGCGCAGCCCATTGATTTCAATGGAGGAGTGGTGTATACACCGCTCAGCGCACCGCCCCAAAGATGCTGCTTGCAGGACTTTTTTTTCCTGTCCTGTAAGCGCACCGCCTCAGTGTGAAGGCACTCAGGTCCTTCACACTGGGGAGAATTTTGGGGGGGGGGGGGGATTTCAGGTATTTCAGGCGCTGTCGCTGTACAGGCGCCATTTTTATAGCGTAAAAGGGGTCTAAAGGTGTTGTAAAGGCAGGAGCTGTACCAGGTGTGCGCACCCTAAGCACTATGGGTTGGTATACTAAAAACCAGAGAGTGCAAAAGCTGTGCATGGTAGCCAATCAGCTTCTAACTTCAGCTTGTTAAATTGAGCTGTGACCAAAAAAACCCCAAAAGCTGATTGGTTTCTATGCACAGCGGTACCAATTCTCCTTACTGCCCGGCCTTCGCCATTGATTTTTCGTGCTGGGGAGTGGGGGAAGGGGCTACTAAATATGTATTAGTCAGTCGAACCTGAAATCAAAAGCTAAACTTATTGCAGGTATGTAAACTACATGCAGCTCTGTAATCATGAATACATCATTGCTTTTATTTTTGAAAAGTAAGCAGTGTAAGTACCAGTAAAGTCGTATGCTGATAGGAGGGGAAATCATGGTGACAGACAGATGATCTCATTTCTGTTCTGCTATTTTGCTTTCACGGTCTAGTCACAGGCTGGAGGTGGGCCCATGACACAGCCTGTGCTCAGTGTAAGTGGGTTGAATAATACTGACCAATTATTTCGTTTTGAAGACTGAGGACATCTTATGGTGGAAAGGAAGTACTGCAGAGTAGAGCTTCAGTTTGAAGGCAAGTATTGCAGCTAAAGCTGTTTTTTAAGTTTTATCCCTAACTGCTTGGGGCTATATATACACGGCGGCAAGGTGGCTCTCCTGTGCAGAATTGCGCACCTGTACGTGATTCTGCACTTCCGGGTCTGGGGTGCGTTGCCAGCGACCCTCTCCTGTTGTGATTGGACACAAAGGGAGCCAATCAGCGGGCCTGGCGGACCCGCCAATTGTTCCCGAGAGAGTCAGAACGGCGGTCTGCCGCTGTAAACAAAACAGATCACCGTTCTGTGAGAAGGGGAGGTAGAGATCTTGTGTTTCTGCTAAGCAGGAACATGGATCTCTGCCTTCTCACAGATAAAGCACCTCCCCCACAATTAGTAATCACTCCCTAAGCACACATTTGATGGCCCCTGATGTTAATCTCTTCCTTGCCAGTGTCGTTAGTACAGTGACTGCATATTTTTTAGCACTGATCACTGTATTAGTGTCACTTAGTGTCTAATTTGTCCTCCGCCATGCCGAAGTCCCACTATAATTCGCTATTCGCCGCCATTGCTAGTAAAAAAAAAAAATACAATTGCGTAAATATATCCCATAGTTTGAAGACGCTATAACTTTTGAGCAAACCAATCAATATAAGCTTATTGGGAATTTTTTTTAACCAAAAATATGTAGCAGAATACATATTGGCCTAAATTGATGAAGAAATCTTTTTTCTCCTTACGTTCACTGACAGACGCAGCTCTTCATTGACTTTGTGGGGTTTTATGTTCGTCCCACTAGGAGTTAACTAGGCAGGGAAAAGAATCGGCTGGCCCCTCCCCTGGGGGCCGTCCTCTCTTCCTACATCAAACCCCCTCACAGAATAGCTCTTCAGTTTCAATGCCTAGTTCGCAAGGAGTTGACCTGGCTTCCCTGCTATAGGGGAACTGCGGTCCTATTGTGACCATTTTTTATTTTTTGCTTTTATTTTTTACTGCAATCAAGATGATCTACTATCAAGAAGCCGGTCGGGCATAGAGAGTCCTGGAGCTCTGTACTTTGCCCGTTACGTGCGGGCGGCCCGGGGTGGAACCCCCCTGTTGGTCCCCTTTACCTATGCGATTCGGCAGGGCGACTTTGGGCCTGCAGCATACCGCACATCAGGGGCGGAAAGTCTGCTTTTGGGTGGCTACCGTGGCGTCGGACTGGTAAGTGAGCGCCCTGCCTTCCCCCCCTTTTTAAGGGCATGAAGGGGGCCCGATGACCGGCACACAACCTTGTGATTTCACAATTGTCCCGGGGTAGCCAATGG
This sequence comes from Glandirana rugosa, assembly GCA_018402905.1. Lineage (NCBI taxonomy): Eukaryota > Metazoa > Chordata > Amphibia > Anura > Ranidae > Glandirana > Glandirana rugosa. The sequence goes on along the minus strand of BLSH010019114.1, from coordinate 234,374 downwards.
TGAAAACCGCTCTCCATCTTGCCCCCTGCCACACCCCCCCCCCTCCCCACAGCACCGCCGCGATCGTTCCGGCCTTCTCGTCCGGATCGCCATGCGGCGATCGGCCACCATTTTGCGGCGGGCCGCTGCCATTTTGCCGTAGCCGCGGACATCTCCAGACTATGGGGCTTTCCCTCTAGCGCTCGGAGCGGCCATTTTCCGTACTGCACGTTTCCTAAAGGTGTGTTCGGCCTCTAGTATTTCACGGGGGCCATTTTGACTGCATGCTCTGCGAATCTACATGTGGCTGCAGCTTCTCCCTTCTCTCAGGAACGGCGGTGATACGGGCAGCTCTTTCTGATGATCTGCATCACAAGGCGGCGGAACAGCAAGTATAGCTGGGCTCCCTTCGGGTGCTGGTGGTGGCGGGGTGCTGTCCTCTGAGACTGTGGGTGTGTGGCTGTGTGGGGGCGCCCTTTCCATCCCTGTGTCTTTTTCTGGGAAAAACTATGGCTGATCTCCCTGCTGCACCTGCTGAGGTGGCACAGATCAAGGGGCTTTTTTCTTAACCTGCTGCAGGCGGTGAGTTTTTTCCCAGTGGGGACGCCGCTATGCGGGCCCCCAGGAAGCGTCCCCCCTCCCCCTCATTATCAGGGGAGAATTCTGAGCCGGATGTGGCCTCAGGGGTCTCAGGTGGTGACAGTGTTCTAACTGAGGGGGACCAGGGGCCAGCAGCTGCTGAAAAACAAAAAAAGCAATTATCGCTGGCATTCGCACGGAGTTGCTGCTGGATCAAGAAATTTGATCTGCTGCATATGTATGTGGACCTTTTGGGCCCCCAAGAATGAATTTTTTGGCCATCTCCTATCGTGAGTGGCAGCGCCTGCAGCGTTCCTCCTCACTGACAACACGCTTTGCGGTTCGCTATCCCTTCCTAAACAAATGGGGATCACCTGTGGTGGATCCACCAATTGCACGCCTTACCTAGGCGACTACTATTCCTATGGAAGGTACCCTTTCCTTCTAGGATTCCGCTGATAAAAAGACAGAGGCACTTTGAAGTCCCTATTCTTGGACGCGGGCTCTGCTGTGCGACCGGCTCTGGCCATGGCGGCACAGCATCTAGCTGTATGCATGGAAGAACTCATGAAGAACCTAGTAGGCGGTCACCTGATGGAGGTGACGCAGAAGGCTGAGTTTACTCCAAGGGTTTTTAATACCTCTGTGATGCGGCCATGGATATTCTGCCCTTGTTGTCCAGAATATCGATCTCGGCCGTCAGACCTCGACGAATTCCTTGGCTGCGTTCCTGGTCAGGGACCACGCTTCCAAAAGAGGTTGGCTGACTTCCCTTTTCAGGGTGGGCATCTATTTGGCTTGTGTCTTGATGAAATCATCAAGTTTTTCGCGGGGGGTAAGGGCCCCTTCCTTCCGGAGCCCCGCAGGCGAGAGTTTCGCCGTAGACAGGGGCTCTCTACTTCGGGTCAGAAGAAGCCTTTCGCGCCCCGGGCGCGGCAGGTAAAGGGACCCGTTCCAGTAATGTCGCTGCAGGGACCGGTAGACAGCAGTGGCAGCGCAAACAGAAAAGACGGAGGACTAGTCTTCCTCAGCCTGATGGGTGGCCCTCACCCGAGTGTTGGGTGGGGGGACGTCTTCTGGGGTTCGCAGACCGGTGGCTGGCTCACATTTCCGACCGCTGGGTCCGGGTGGTGGGTATAGGATAGAGTTCATCACTCTACCCTCAGACAGGTTCTCCCCATCAAATTTATGTCTCCCGCAGGAGCGCAGGAAGGTCCTTTCCGGGGTGGTACAGGCCCTCTCAGACCAAGGGGTGATTGTACCAGCTCCCCCAGGGGAGAGGTTTCGAGGTTTTTACTCAAATCTTTTTGTGGTGCCCAAAAAGGGGGAGGGATTTCGGCCCATCCTGGACTTGAAGGCCCTAAACTGGTACGTCAGGGCGCGAAAGTTCCGGATGGAGTCTGTTCGGTCGGTTGTGGCCGCCCTTCACCAGGGGGACTTTTCTGGCGTCGTTGGACATAAGGGATGAGTACCTCCATGTACCCATCTATCCGCGACATCAGCGTTTTCCTGCGGTTCGCGGTTGGGGATCGCCTTTTTCAATTTGTGGCTCCCCCCTTCGGCCTGACCTCTGCACCCAGGGTCTTCACAAAGTTGCTAGCCCGGTGTTGGCGTTGCTGCGTCAGAGAGGCATTGCTATAGTGGCATACCTGGACGATCTGCTCATGCGAGCGGACTCTGCCTCGGATCTGGAGGAGAATATGTGCATCACGATGGCATCCCTGCTGGACTTCGGCTGGTTACTAAACCTGAAGAAGTCGTCAGTGCCTTCTTCCCGCCGTCTGGAGTATCTGGGTCTCATTCTGGACACAGAACAGGCGAAGGTGTTCCTCCCTCTGAAAAAACTGCAGTGTTTACAGTTGGCTGTGCGCACCCTTCTGTCGCACCGTCGGTCTTCCTTATGGTTCTGTATGAGGGTGCTGGGGCTCATGGTCTCGTCGTTCGAGGCGATTACCTTTTGCTCAGAGTCGCACGCGTTTTCTCCAATGCGCAATCCTGGCTCAGTGGGACCAGTCCCACCGGTAGTTAGATCTTCCGATCCGCCTGGGCCCCCAGACCTAGAGCGTGTCTGATCTGGTGGCTTCGGGACTCAGTCCTAACTCAGGGGACGTCGTTCCTGCCCCTTCAGTGGATGATAATCACCACAGACGCCAGCCTGTCGGGCTGGGGTGGAGTCCTGGGGCAGCTATCAGCCCAGGGCCGTTGGTCGGCCCAGGAGGCTCGTCTGTCCATCAATGTGCTGGAGCTGAGGGCAATCGGACTGTGTCTTTTTCTTTAGACAAGGAGATTGCAAGACCGTCCGATCCGAATTCCTTTGGACAATGCCACAGCGGTGGCGTATGTGAATCATCAGGGCCGCACGAGTAGCCCAGCGGCGGCTGCAGAGGCAGCTCGGATACTGCATTGGGCAGAACCTCACGTTCCGGCAATCTCAGCAATTTACATTCCAGGTGTGGAGAACTGGCAGGCGGACTGTCTCAGTCGCCAGGAGCTGGACCAGGGGGAGTGGTCCCTCCACCCGGAGGTGTTCAATCAGATTTGCCACAAAGGAGGGACGCCGGATGTGGATCTCATGGCGTCCCGGTTCAATCACAAAGTGAGAACTTTTGTGTCCAGAACGAGGGACCCGTTGGCAGTGGCCACGGACGCTCTGGTGGTCCCCTGGAGCCATTATCGTCTCCTGTACGCCTTCCCTCCAATACGACTGCTTCCGAGATTGGTTCGCAGAATTCTGCTGGAGGGGATACCGGCTATTCTGGTGGGCCCAGATTGGCCCCGGCGCACCTGGTACGCCGACGTGGTGCACATGGTGGCAGACGCCCCTTGGCAGCTTCCGATGCGAGACGATCTTCGGTCTCAAGGACCCATATTGCACCCTGCTTTACCCTCGCTGGCTTTGATGGCTTGGCTATTGAGTCCCAGGTGCTGAGGGTTAGGGGAGTCGCCGACTCCGTAATCCCTACTCTGTTAAAAGCTCGCAAGTGCACTTCTCGTAAGATTATCACTGCACCTGGAGGGCTTACATTGCTTGGTGCGAGGCGGAGGGTTGTAACCCTCGCTCTTCTGTCGTGACCAGGATCCTGACCTTTTTACAGCAGGGCCTGAATAAGAGTTTGGCTTTGAGTACTCTCAAGGGCCAGATCTCGACCTTAGCCATACTTTTCCAGAGACTTTTGGCTTCGCACTCCCTGATTCATACCTTTGTACAAGGGGTGCGACATGTGGCGCCTCGGGTAAGATCTCCGATGGCTCCGTGGGTTCTGGATCTGGTGCTTTCTGTTCTTCAGAAACCACCTTATGAGAAGTTCAGGGAGATTTCCTTCCAACTCCTGTCGCAGAAGGTGGCCTTCTTAGTCGCCATCACTTCTGCTAGACGGGTATCGGAATTACCTGCACTATCGTGCAAGTCTCCTTACTTGGTAATGCATTGGGATAAGGCGGTCTTGCAACCCCCTCCTTCCTTTTTTCCGAAGGTAGTATCTTCTTTTCACATTAATGAAGACATTGTCCTGCCTTCATTGTGCCCTCGTCCATCGCACCCAAAGGAGTTTGAGTTGCATGCCTTGGACGTGGTGAGGGCCTTAAGAGTGTACTTGGCTGCTACAGCTCCTTTTCAAGAAGCTGACGCCTTGTTTGTTCTGCCAGAGGGCCCGCGTAAAGGATTGGCGGCCCCTTCGGCTACGATTTCTCATTGGATTAGAAAAACCGTGAATCATGCGTATTCTGTTCGGGGCAAGGTTCCCCCTTTTCCGGTCACGGCTCTCTACCCGGGCGGTTAGTACTTCCTGTGCCTTCAGACACCAGGCATCGGTGTCACAGGTGTGCAAAGCGGCCACTTGGGCCTCGGGTCACACGTTCACTCGGTTTTATAAAGTTGATGTGTTTGCATCTTCGGATGCTGTTTTTGGCCGCAAAGTCTTGCAGGCGGCAGTGTAGGCGCGTCTGGCGCCTCCTCAGAGGTTCAGTTGGGTGCTGTTGTTAGCGTTTACCCACCCCTCTTTTTTGACACAGCTTGGGGACGTCCCCACAAAGTCAATGAAGAGCTGCGTCTGTCAGTGAACGTAAGGAGAAAAAGGGATTTTATTAAAACCTACCGTAAAATCCTTTTCTCCGAGTTCACTGACAGACGCAGCACCCACCCCTCTGGGCTCTGTTTCTATACGGCTTGTGTACAAACTGAAGAGCTATACTGTGAGGGGGTTTGATGTAGGAAGAGAGGACGGCCCCCAGGGGAGGGGCCAGCTGATTCATTTTTCTGCCTAGTTAACTCCTAGTGGGATGAACATAAAACCCCACAAAGTCAATGAAGAGCTGCGTCTGTCAGTGAACTCGGAGAAAAGGATTTTACGGTAAGTTTTAATAAAATCCTTTTTTTTTCTTTTTTTTTAATTAAATATGTTTTCTAGCAGAAAGTAAAATATTTTTTTATTTTTTTTTTCAAAATGGTCAGTCTTTTTATGTTTATAACACAAAAAATAACGCAGAGGTGATCAAATACCACCAAAAGAAAGTTCTATTTGTGGGAAAAAAGGACAACAATTTTATTTGGGTACAGTGTCGCATGACCGCGCAGTTATCAGGGTTCTTTAACACATACGGACCGCTCAGGTCCGCCTGTCAGTTTTTCAGGTGGACCTGAAAAGACACTCCACTAACCTCTATGGAACGACGGATGTCAGCAGTGACATGTTCGCTGACTCCGCTGACATCTGATCCTCTAAATCCAGACATATGGAAACCCTATTTTCAATCCGTCAATCGGATCGGCTGAAAACGGACAGGTGGATCTGATTTCATCCGATTCCCCCATAGAGAAGAGCGGTGCTCTGACAGGTCTGTCTCTGCACAGTGAGCGGAGACGGACCTGTCATCCGCCAGCTCAGTGGGGATCACCGGATCGATGTGTGAAAGATCCCTTATAGTAACCCATTGCTGTATCACAAGAAATGGCCTGGTCATTAAGGGGTGTAAACCTTCCGCAGCTCAAGTGGTTAAATGGGCTGCTATTCTGCCCTATGCACACTACAAATCCTATAAACCACAGCCCTTAGTCAATCTTAGGAGCCAGCAGGAGAGAGTTGCTAATGCATAGGGTATGTTCCTAAATACAGTGGGACTATGGAGAATGAATGTAGCCACCCTCTAACAGGAAGTCATATGGCAGCAGTAAAAAAAAAAAAAAAAAAAAAAAGGAATTTAGAGATTCAGACAAGGCTGAGAGCAATAGAGGGGACTTTTTTGAGTTCGGCATGCGTGCTTGAATCAATTTTAGGGTTCAGAGTCTCTTTAAGTTTGTTTTATGTCTTTTTGAAGTCCGGTGACCAGATCTCCTTCTTGTCCCTCTGCCCTACTTCTCACTTCATGCTACTTACAGGCTCATTTAAAAAAATGCAGAAAGCAATGTAGCAATCCATAGCATGCAGTTGAAAACCGCTTTCATTGCTATAACTATAGTAAGAAAATCTGAGTATTATAAACTTACTGCACCTTGCATGCTAAAGATCAATTCCTTCTAAAGCCCCTTTCACACGGGCGCTTCCACCTGATGGATTCCGCTTGCTCAGTGGGAGATCGCGCTGCTGAACAGGCGGATGAGAGGTGTCTGTCTCCGCTTACTGTGCAGAGCGGAGACAGGCCCAGTCCCGCTCTCCTCTATGGGGTAATTGGGTGAAAACGGACCACTTGTCCGTTTTCATCCGATCCACCAGGTGGATGCAAAATAGGACCACCTTCTGTTTGGGTTTTGCGGGCAGGATAGGATAGCGGGGGGTGTCACCGCTGACATCTGCCGCTCCATAGGGAAAACTGGAGGGTCCGATCAGGTCCGCCTGAAATACTGACAGACGGGCCTGATTGGACAGCCCGTGATGAAAGTGGCCTAAGGTCTCATTCACTTGGGCATACTAATGGTGGCCACACAAAATATTGACACTTTGGGCCCAATTAGGGGTGTACTCACTTTTGTTGTCAGTGGTTTAGACATTAATGGCTGTGTGTTGAGTTATTTTTTGGGGACAGGAAATTTTCACTGTTATACAAGCTGTACACTCACTACTTTACATTGTAGCAAAGTGTCATTTCTTCAGTGTTGTCACATGAAAAGATAGAATAAAATATTTACAAAATGTGAGGGGACTTTTGTGAGATACTGTGTGTGTACATCTGTGCAAAGGGCCATCTTTACCCACAGAGGACACAGAGGTGCTCTGTACATTCACTTGCAGGCAGTCCTATTCATGTCTACTGGGATGCAGCTGCTGCATAGACACAGCCTCTGGTCCCAGTGTGACAGCGGTGCAGATGCATGCCGCTGGGCACGCTGTCTGCATTCAGGGTCACCTGCATGGCTGTCACATTGGGAGCAGTGGCTGTGTCTGTGCAGCCTCTGCATCCAAATAGGCGTGAATAGGATTGCCTGAAAGCGGATGAGCGGACCACCTGTGCATCCTGTATGAGCAAAGACGGCACTCTTTACACAGATGTATGCATAAGTATTCCCATGTGCATGAGGCCTAATTACAAAGTATCATATTGTTTTAAAGTGAAAAGCTATTGAAATTTCTAAATATAACCTTTTACCTCTTTTTATTACCATGGGGTCAACTAATTTACCTTGTCGGAACTGCCACCCTGAAACAGAATGTGTCTATATTATTCCGTACAACAGTGTAGTATGCAGGGAGCAAAGTAAGGCTAGTCTTCAAGCATCCTGGGTTTTGGGAGGGGATTGTTTTTCTAGTTGCTCAGGTATGACATACCACTTCTGGTAGGGTCACCGTTCCAGGATCAGGGTGAGGCTGTTTGCATATACATACACGGTGACCTTACAGCTCCCCTCTTAGACAGAAGGAAGTATGCAGAAACAGAGTGCAAAGCACATCAGGTGCTGAATACTGTGCAGGGACGGGACAAGGGGTGGGCAGGAGGGGCAGCTGCCCCAGGCACAGTGAAGCAAGAGGCCAAAGAATGGATGCAGGGTGGTACACCCATTCCATGTATAAAGAGTGGGGAAGGGGGCGCAGTTCTGGATCCTTGCCCTGGAAGCAGGACAACCCTGTCACAGTACTAGTAACTCTGCAAGTTAGTCAGACATTAACCAGACCTCTTTATGCGCATGCAAGTTTATTCAGAAATAGAATTTGGTATTTATACATTAGCACGCTCCATTAAACTCCCAAAAATTGTATCCTCCTCATAGCACCAGATTCAGTGTTTGCAGTGTGTTTTCTGTTTGCTTTAGGAGCGCAGTCATTTCCACCACAAGAAAAGGGTTTGTGAAACAGTCAATTATTTGACACCGATCTACTTCCTTCCCCCACAACCTGCTCACAATGGATCATTGTCTCCACGTCCCCAACTCCAGGCCTTTCCAAGAAGGCCTCAAATAACATGGACGTGTTTGAAAAGAGCTTTTACGTTTTTATTACAGCACCAGTCCCCCCTTGTCCCTTACTAACAAATATCACGGCGACAGGGTTTCATACGCTACATTAATAGCTCTTTGTCCCCTTAATCCCCGTGCCCGTCTTTCAAGACAAGTATTTCAAAGTGTTTGTTTTTACTGCATGGAGGTGCAGCGTGTTCCCACCCGCAGGCAGCTGCGCATGAACTGACTTCTATAGTGCGCCTATCCTTTCTCAATGTGTAAGCTTACAATGTCGCAGACTGACTGAGCGTCCTATCATTTTCTATGTTTAGTGTGCACCTCTATGCGATTAGGGGCTGGTTTACAGATACACACACCTGTGTGTCTGTCTTCCCAGACAGAGAATTGTGTTCAGTCCAGGGGGGATTTGATTTAAATTAAGTCTATTTAAAGCAGAGCTCCACCCAAAAGTAGAACGTCCGCTTTAAGAGAAGGTGATCCCCTGACATGGCACAATTGGCATGTCATTTTTTTGGGGAGGGGCGCGGGGGGGGGGGGGGGCGCGCAGGGATCCGGTTTTCACAGGGTCCCACTTCCTCTCCTGGCGCCGCGGAGCCGGAAGGAAGTTCACCCCCCCGCCAAAATTTTCACCTGGTGATCCAGCCAGTAAGTCTGTTTATCAACAGGACAAGCTTTCCATTGGAATGTATCTGTTACAGAGATGAGACAAACCATTTACCACTGACAGAGAAAATATCCAGTGAGCAGCGGTTGTGTGGAGGAAAATGCCTCGATGTCAGAGGAGAACGGGCAGACTGGTTGGAGATGATAGAAAGGCAACAGTTATTCAAATAACCACCTGTAGCATCCAAGATCTGCAGAATACCATCTCTTAACGTACAACACATTGAACGTTGAAGCCGATGGGCTACAGCAGCAGAAGACCACACCGGGTGCCACTCCTGTCAGCTAAGAACAGGAAATTGAGGCTACAATTCACACAGGTTTACCAAAATTGGACAATAGAAGATTAGAAAAACGTTGCCTGGTCTGATGAGTCTCGATTTCAGCTGCGACATTCAGATGGTGGGGTCAGAATTTGGTGTAAACATGAAAGCATGGATCCATCCTGCCTTGTATCACCGGTTCAGGCTGCTGGTGTAATGGTGTGGGGGATATTTTCTTGGCACACTTTGGGCCCCTTAGTATCAATTTAGCATTGTTTAAGCACCAAGACCTACCTGAGTATTGTTGCTGACCATGTCCATCCCTTTATGACTACAGTGTCCCCATCTCCTGATGGCTCCTTCCAGCAGGATAATGCACCATGTCACAAAGCTCCAATCATCTCACCACTGGACAATGAGGTCACTGCACTCCAATGGCCTCCACAGTCACCACATCTCATCCAATAGAGCACCTTTGGGATGTGGTGGAACGGGAGATTCGTATCATGGATGTGCAGCCGACAAATCTGCAGCAACTGTGTGATGCTATCATGTCACTATGGAGCAAAATCTCTGAGGAATGTTTTCAAAATCTTGTTGAATCCATGCCATGAAGAATGAAGGCAAAAGGGAGTCCAACCCGGTACTAGCACGGTGTACCTAATAAATTGGCCTGTGAGTGTATATGGACTTAGATTAAGGCCTCATACACACGGACGTTTCTAAAAAAATAAACAAACGTCGGGCCCGACGTCAAGGAAATAAAGGCGGCGTTTTTCGGCTTTATGCATCGGCGTTTTTGAGCGTTAGTGAGCGTCGGCGTCAATAGGCGTTTTTAAAAAAAAAAAAAATTTCTCTGCTATTTTTCAACCTAAAAACATCGGCGTCAAAAAACGCCGGAAAACGCCGGTATAATATTAGGTGGCGTTTGTTGGCATATTGTGGCGTCGACGTAAAAAAAAATGCCAAAACGTTACAGCCTCAGAACGCGGTGGCCGCGGGTTCTAGTTTCAGCTCACTAACGCCGACGTCATCTACAGCTCAAAAACGCCAACGTTTTTATGGGGCCATTGACTAACATGGAGAGCTGCAAAAAACGCCAGGAAACGCTGGCGTCAAAAAACGTCCGTGTGTATGAGGCCTTAGGAGAGACTTCATGTTTGGCATATTGAATGCTGTTTACTTGTGTTTTTTTTTTTTTTTTTCTTTATGGCAGTTGTGATGGATCGGTTGTCAGAGGAGGAAGGGTTTGTTTTTTTTTTTTGTTTTTTTATGGCTAAAATCTACCTGCTGGCCTGTAAATATTTTTACCCGTGGACTAATAGATGCTATTCTGAGAAAGTGGCAGAGAATGGCTGGGCTGTTGATCTTTTCTATTGATTTGAAGATCTGCACATGTGGGCTTCACACAAGTCCTTTATAGTAAAATGGAGAAGTGATTTGCATTGGCTGTTTCTGTAGTAGAGTTGGAAAGTATGTGGGTAGGCAGTCTGCGGTGTTTCCTGTGAACACAGTACTCTTATTTAAAAAACGGAGCCAACTGCAAGACGAGGCCAAGAGGATTCTATAACATTGCCTTTCTTCCTGGAGCAGTTGTGTGGTTGAGCAATGGAATGGGCCCAGGATCCGAAGAATGATTGGGAGCAAGTTTGGCACAGAGAGACAGTTGTGTCTGGGAGTTGGATGTATATAATGTTGGGGGTGAAGGTACACAAGAACATTAGACGCCAACCTAGACCAGGCGTGTTCTAGATGTTATGTAATCCTGATAATAGAGATACTGGCATGTCTAGAATTAGAAGTTGATCAAAATTACTTCCCGAAAGACCTTTAATGTGCTAAAGCATCATATGAATTGCCATCTTTATTTTTTTTATTTTTTTTTTTAAAAAACTACATTCACCTTTTTTGCTCCGGACTGACTTCTGAATAGTAAGCTATTGTCTGATTTTTGGGAAGCAGCTTTAGATCCATTAGACCCCTTTCACACTGAGGCAGTGTTCAGACGTTTTAGCGCTAGATATAGCGCCTGAAAACGGCCTCCCATTCATTGAAATGAGTGCTTTCGCGCTGGGGCGGTGCGCCTGCGGGACGGGGAAAAAAATCCTGCAAACAGCATCTTTGGGGCAGGTTGAGAGGGCTGTATACACCGCTCTTCCACCACCCCTGCCCATCGGAATGAATAGGGGTTAAAAGCGCCCTGCTAGTGACCAAAAAGTGCCGCTTAACCGGTTCCCCACCGCGCGCCGTCTTTTCACGGCGGCAGTGGGGGAGCCCTGCGCGAATCGCCGTAAATAAGCGGCGATTGGCATTTGGCCACCAGGGGGCGCGCGCGCACCCGCCGCACTCCTGGGGAGTGTGCCCGCGGCTCGGGCGGACCCGATGTCCGCCGGCGAGCTGCGATGAGCGGCTACAGGGAAACGAACGGGGAACCGCCGATGTAAACACGGCGGTTCCCCGAAACCCCCCCCCCCCGCTGTCAGTGGGGCATGAGAGATCTACTGATCCCTGTCACTGGGATCAGTTAGATCTCTCATGCCCATGTTAGCCCAGCCCCCCCACAGTAAGAACACACCCAGGGAACACAGTTAACCCCTAGCTCTCCCCCTGCAGGTTAACCCCTTCACTGCCAATGACATTTATACAGTAATCAGTGGACATTTAAATTTCTGATCGCTGAATAAATGTCATTGGTCCCAAAAAAGTGTCAAAATGTTCCCACATGTCCGCCCCAATATCGCAGTACCGCTAAAAATCGCAGATCGCCGCCATTACTAGTAAAAAAATAAAAACCCCAGAAATGAATTCTCACCATCCGTAAACGCGGCCACTTTTGCGCAAACCAATCAATAAACGCCGATTGCAATTTTTTTTTATCGCAAATATGAGGAACTATATAAATCGGGCAAAAACGGTGAAAAAAAATGTTTTTTTATATTTTTTTTTTTTTTGGATTTGAATTTTAGCAAAAAGTAAGAAATTTGGGTTTTTTTGCAAAATGGTCGCTCTTTTGTTTATAGCGGCGATAAGAAATGACGCAGAGGAGATCAAATACCACCAAAAGAAAGCTCTATTTGTGGGAAAAAAAGGACGCAAATTTTGTTTGGGTACAGCATGGCACGACCGCGCAATTGTCAGTTAAAGCGATGCAGCGCCGAATCGCAAAAAGTGCTCTGGTCCTAAAGTGGGAAATTCTTCCGGGGCTGAAGTGGTTAAAGCGCCGCTAGCGTGGCCACACCCCTCCGGTGTAAAAGGTGCCTTAGGTAGCATTCACACCTGAGCATTTTGTTTCAGGCTGAATCACGCGATTTTACCGCGGTTTTGTACAGGTCAAAAGGTCTCCAATGTAAAAAGCAGAACAACACTTGTAATCTGCCTAAAAAGAAGCTCATTTACTTTATTGAGCTTCAGGCATTTTGCTTCAGGCGACAGAACGTTCAGATGTGAACAGGGGCCATTTAAATGAATGAGATTTTGCTTGTTGGGCGTTTTGGAGCTGCAGAGAGGAGCGTTTTATGAGCTGAAAACTCTCAGGTGTCAATGGGCCCTAAGTGTTTTGGGCAGAGATTAATTTAAAACCGTAATAAACCCAAATATTGTATATATTGTAGCTTATCAATCATTAGATGTGGTGGGTGTTTTAGTTTTCTTTGTTTTTAGGCTTTTTCCTCTGTCTTCACCTGGTGATCTGGCCAGTAACATACCTCCTGTATTAATGTTGCCCCCCACTCTGGTTGAAGGAGCACAGGGGGCACCTTTGGACAGCAGCAATGTCAGTTTTGGGGGAGAGAAGCGTTAGATGTACTAGCAGATTAAATACACTAACAAAGTGAAGCCAAACTCCAGCTAATACTTTCATAAGCAGTTACAGCAAACCGTTTTATTTATTTTTTTTTTTTTACTTTTTTGGATAAAGGTCTAACATAAATAATAATCTCCTAGATTGTAAGCTCTACCGAGCAGGGCCCTCTGATTCCTGCTGTATTGCATTGTATTGTATTGTACTGTCTGCCCTAATATTGTAAAGCGCTGCGCAAACTGTCGGCGCTATATTAATCCTGTATAATAATAATAATAAATGGTTTGTCTCATCCCTCCTAACTGCTTGATCTGCAAGATAGCCTGTTCTTTTCAAAAACAGAATTACGAAATCACAGCATATTATACAATCCAACCACTTCCATAACAATTGCATCCGACGTATCTGTCAGAAACACCATACAGTATATGATATATGGATGTAGCCAGTAAAATGAATCATTCCCATTTCAAAATATGAATGAGGTGTGACTGATTACCTGCCTTGCCAGTTAATGACAAGATTGTTGCTCTACTATTAAAGTGATAGTAAAGCCTTATTAAAAAAAAAACAAAAACATGTTATACTTACCTGCCCTGTGCTCCTGGCTCTTCTCCCCTGTCAGGTGCCCCCACAGCAAGCAGCTTGTTTGTGGGGGTGCCCAAGCAGACGCTCTCCCAACCCGCGGCTCTCTGTGTCCTTTCACACACAAAGCCGTGGCTCAGGCCCGCCCCCTCCGTCTCCTGATTGGCTCACTGGCTGTGATTGCCAATGGCTCCCTCTGCTGCCAAAAACTAATCAGGAGTGTGAGTCCCTGGAGAGGCAAGATTCTCTTGGACATCGCTGGATTGAGATGAGGCTCAGGTAAGCATTAGGGGGGCTGCTGCACACAGAAGGCTTCATGCATACCATGCATAAAGGTACAAAACGTTGCACCTTTACAACCCCTTTAAGCCATTGACTCCAGGTATAATAAAACATAAGGCACCTCTTTGAAAGTGAAGTCAGGCCATTGACGGGCAAGTAGTAAACAATGCCCCCCACAGGCAACAGACTCTCTCAGGACCTGCATGTAAACATGTACATCAAGCCAACGTGTTTTGGGGTAATGGACTCACCCTTCTTTAGGGCTTTTGCCGCATGCTATTAGATGGGAATGGTTCCTAAAATAATATATTGCGTGCAAGATTTTGGAAATACAGAATGGCAGAGTGCCGACAAATTTCCTCCTTGCTTTGTCTGCATCCCTAGTCAGCACTCTGCCATTCTGTAGTTCTGAAATCTCATCAGCAATATATTATTTTGGGAACCATTCCCATCTAATAGTGGACAGCCCTGAAGAAGGGGGAGTCCATCTCTCCCGAAACGTATTTGCTTGATGTATATGTTTATACCTACAATAAACGTCTCTTGAACCATACATAAAAATGCACAGTTTTTTTCTACACCAGGTGCTCCTCCTTCCTACCCAAATGATGGTTGTCCTGTCACATCTGAAATTCACTTTCAGCACTGGAGGCTGCCATTGCCCAGCTATGTTAGTTGCTGGTCAGACACATCACTGTATGTTTGTGTTGCTGCAGAGGTGTAATCTGCTCTGCAAGTAGCATTGCTTTTATAAAATGTGCGTTGATAGGTTTAAACTTGACCTCTAAACCTCACCTATGAGGAATAACTGTTGTCCAAACAGGAACCCTGTTTTCAATTTTTTTTTTTTTTTTTTTACTGAAGCCCAACTTATTGGATGTTTACCAGTGCCTTTTTTTTTTCCACACCTTGCAATTCACCTTTTGGAAACTTTGCTTTGAATAGGGTCAAACACGCAAGGCTTTCCAAGGTGGCATTCCAATACCAAGGTGGAATTGTATTGCATAGAAGAAAGCTGAACATATCAATGAGCTATGGTCGCCACAAAGACCCTGTTGAGGGTCAGGCATTCTGAGCTGGTAGATCCTGGATGTGCTTTGCTTAGAGAAGTGGTCTCCAAACTGTGGCAGGCCCTTGGACACTATTCCATCAAATAACACCAATGTTGAGGCACCATTCCCCCTACTGACACAATCAATGGGGTACTATTCTTCACGTTGATACCCACAATGGGGCACTATTTCTCCCATTGAAACCAATGATGGGGCACTGATGCCAGGACATTCTCTACTCCCACGGACCACAGTATGGTCCCACTATGACCTGAAGGACCGTAAACTGGCTCTTTGCTTAGAAGGTTTGGAGTCCCCTGGCGTAGATAAATAATTGTAATTTTAAAGAATTGATGTTCGGTGAAGCAGCTGTGTGGAAAACACAAGAGCTGGTTTGCACAAAGCAACTGGTTTTGTTTTCTTTGTTTGATGGAGTGTTTTTTCAAAATTCCCCATTGCTTGACCACACCATGGAGCTTTGGTGTGTCGGTGATCAGCTGGAGGATCTTCCTATGGAGGTGTGAGTCAGTGTGTGCTGCACCTCCAGCCTCAACCCAACAAACTCCTCCACCCTTTCACTGCTGGGATTTGTCTGACTGGCTGACAGAATACACAAAGCTGCTGCAGTAATTGGCTGCCAAGACCAGAGATCATCTCCTGACACCACAGAGATCCCACTGCACTCCACAGGGACAGGCCTGCATTGCAGTGTATTAGTACTAGGGCCGGGGATATTGGACAAATTTCATCTTTTCTTGCGGCTTACCCTCAGCAGCTTTTAGTGATCCCAGCTTACACTTGGCAGAAAGAAGAGTCAGTGCGGAATGGTCGCCTCCAATAAATAAGTTCTTGCTGCAGTTGTTGTTGTTATTGAATCTGATGTCGTTCATCAGTAAGCTTTGTTATGAGAACCAAACCAGTAATGCTTGCTGCTTTTATTGGGATGAGGCAAACGGTGGTGTAGACATCAGCAGTTATATTTTTTGACAATACCAATGGTGGAAGAAACTTGACATTCCACACACTTATTGCCCTCTGCACTGCTCTTTATAAGTCTATGCATCAAAACAGGCAATGTTTCAGGTTGAGTTCACACTGCATTCACATGCGGCTCAGAGCCGGGGTACGGCGTTTTCCTGTTCTCCATTTCAGGGACGAATCGGGCCGGAATTTTTGCCTGAATCGGACCAGAAGACGCACAGGACCCTTTCCAAATGCGGACCGCTGCCGGCCCGGAGCTATGTGAACCGGCTCTATTGAGAGCCGGTCGCAATTTCCTGTAATGCGAATTGGATAACAGGAGATTGTCAGAATTGGCCTGGGTGGCAAGTAGAGCTGCACAATTAATCGTAATAAAATCGCAATCTCGATTCACCCCCCCCCCCCTGCGATCTCCATCAGGCATTACCGCGATTTTCAGTGCAGTTAATGGAGTCCGACTTGCGGGGCGACTCAGCGCGACTTGACTGTAATAAAAGTCAATGCAAGTCGCCTGAAGTCGTTTCTAAGTCGAAGCGACTTGAGTCACTGTTGATAAAAGAAGCTAGAAAGATACAATGTAATTACTTCAAAGGAAAGAACTCCCGTGTATAGAAGATGTTTAGTTTAACCATTTAAAGACTAAATCGCTTCTGATTTGCTGCTTACAAATAAAAATCCAGTATTTTTTGCTAGAAAATGACTTAGAACCCCCAAACATTATATATATATTTTATCACTTTTAATCTCATCACACAAAATGCAAGCATCCCTTGTGATAGAAATAAGGCTTGACAGGCTCTCTTTATGGAGACATCTGGGGTGCAAAAGACCCCACTTCTCTCCTCTGCCCTGGAAAGCAGGAGATTAAAATAATATACAAAACACTGATCTCTGCTTTCCAGAGAGAAAAAAAATGTCAGTGTTTACATCTGCCAGAACTAGAATTGAGGAAGAATAGAAGGCTGGCCTCCCAAGACCATAGAGCGAGCTCTATGATAACCCGACGGCACAGCCAAATCCGATACCAGGCTTCCCAATCACACAGGAGAGCCCAGAGAGGTGCCAGTGGGCCGCATGGTTTCACCCGCTGCCTGTAAAAGCAATACAGCTGCTAATCAGCTGCTGGGATGGCTTTTGCAACACAGTAAATCACTGGCTGAAAAAAAAAAAAAAGAATACTGGGATGATGCCTGTAGCTGCAGGCATCATCCTGGTATAACAGATGAAAAGCAAGGACGTCCATGGATGTCCACCAATCGTGAAGTGGTGGGCCCTCTTCACACTTCTGATCTGTTAACAGTGCATGTGCCTTAAAGTGTTACTAAACCCAGGACTCTGTATTCACTATATCTGGTCTCCCACAGTATACAGAACATGGAAATGCAATTGTTTTAGTAAATATAAACTGCTAAATTATTTTTCCCATCAGCAGTATCTAGCAGTATTGTGACTTCTATCAGTGTCTGGTTAAAGCTTGTAGGAGGAGTTTTCATTCTCCCCTGATTGTCCTAAGAGGCTGCAGGGCCCCTGACCCTCTGTCTGGACAGTGCTGGATGGCCCTGTGCTGATCACATGTACCCTCCCAAGAAAAAAAAAAAAACTCTCTAGCAATACACCCCAAACTGAGCATGTGTAGCTTGTCCCCTAATTCTCTGTACTATCAGGAGATGGATTGGGGGCAGTGGAAGATGGGGAGGATGAGAGAAGGCAGGATCACATAGCTTTTTTTTTTTTTTTAAACACAATGCAGAGGATTAACCCTTTAGGTTCCACAGTGAGTATATCAAGCATGCTTTTCTGCATATACATACTGATTTTACGGTTGTGGGTTTAGTAACACTTTAATGTGCAGTATCTCGTACATTAATGTGCGTTCTGTTGGGGCCCATTCACACCTGAGCGTTTTGTAGCTGAAATATCCTAATCCTAATTGGTCCACAAAGAATGACTCTTGCTCGGAGCAGTGGCTGCACTTTGCTGGGATTTCACACATAGGCAGTAATACAGGTTTGATGTGGGAACCGGCTTCACCCCAGACAGATGTTATCAGTGTGTATTGTCTGCTCCCAGAGAAAACACAGCACACAATTCCGCTCCTCTACATTGCAGCTTTCCATGGCACATAGTACACATTCACTTGGGACCCATCCTAAAGCCTCCTGCATGAAGATGAGCCTATGGAATGTATCCATAACTCAGAGAATATTTATGGTATTTCAACTCCCCCCCCCATAAATCTTTGCCTTTAGGGTCACATGTTGCAAAACTCCATCCCCCAGGAATCAGATGATGTTCTTTAACATTGATACGCAGAAAACGCCTTGTGGAGAATGTTCCATAGAACAGAAAGTTTGAAGACTGTTTTAACCACTTCCATACCGCACAAATTCCAGCACTCCTCTCCTGCATGTAAAAATTATATTTTTTTTGCTAGAAAATTAAATTAAAAAAGAACCCCCAGGCGTTATATATTTATTTATTTATTTCAGGTAATTGTATAGCGCCGTCAATTTATGCAGCGCTTTACATATACATTGTACATTCACATCAGTCCCTGCCCTCAAGGAGCTTACAATCCCCTAACTCACATTCATACATACACATAGTAGGGCCAATTTAGACATGATCCAATTAACCTACCAGCTGTCTTTGGTTTGTGTGAGGAAACCGGAGTACCTGGAGGAAACCCATGCAGGCACAGGGAGAACATGCAAACTCCAGACAGGTAGTGTCGTGGTTGGGATTCGAACCAGCATATATGTTTTTTTAGCAGACACCCTAGGGAATAAATTGCAGTCATTGCAACTTAAGTCACACGGTATTTGCGCCGTCATTTTTGAAACACAATTTTTTTTTTTGAAAAAACAAAAAACACTTTCATGAATTAAAAAAAAATGGTAAAGTTAGCCCAATTTTTTTAATATAATGTGACAGATGAGGTTACGCCGAGTAAATGGATACCTAACTTGTCACGCTTTAAAATTGTGCACACTCATGGAATGGTGCCAAACTTCAGTACTTAAAAATCTCCATAGGTGACGCTTGAAAATTTTTTACAATATAAGTTACCAGTTTAGCGTTAGAGGAGGTCGTGGGCTAGAATTATTAACGCTCACAGTGATACCTCACATGTGGTTTGAACGTCGTTTACATATGCATTCGCTTCTGCGTGCAAGCATGAGGGGACAGGGGGCTCTTTCGTTTTTTGTTTTTTTTTTAATTTATTTTATTTTTACACTTTCCCTTAAAATGTTTTTTTTTAATTTTATTTATTTCAGGTACTTGTATAGCGCTGTCAATTTACACAGCGCTTTACATATACATTGTACATTCACAGTCCCTACCCTCAAGGAGCTTACAATCTAAGGTCCCCAACTCACATTCATACATACACATACTAGGGCCAATTTAGACCGGATCTAATTTGCCTATTAGCATGTCTTTGGAATGTGGGAGGAAAGGAAACCCACGCAGGCACAGGGAGAACTTTTTTTTTTTTTTTTTGATCACTTTTATTCCTATTACAAGGAATGTAAACATCCCTTGTAATAGGAATAGTGCGTGACAGGTCCTCTTTATGGAGAGATGTGGGGTCTATAAGACCCCACATCTCACCTCCCAGGCTGGAAAACCTGAGATAAAAAAAAAAGAAGGATCTCAGGCTTTCCTGCCGTGTCCCTGGCTTTATTTACTTCCGCCAGCCCGGACGTGACTTCATAACGTCACGCCCGGTCCTCTGAGAGTCATAGAGATTGCTGGGGACCATCTGTCCCTCAGTTTTCTCTGACTTTCATCTGGCACCAGTGGATTTCTTCTCCAGCTCGCTGATTGCGTAGGCGAGCCGGGAGAAGCACCGGAGGGCGGTGGGAGGGGGAGACGTCCCCTCTGGCCGCCGGTAAGAACGATCAATCGGCTGAACAGCCGCTATGATTGTTCTTATGCCATAGGGCAGCCTTTCTCAACCTTTTCAACACAGAGGAACCCTTGAAATATCTTTTCGGCCTCAAGGAACCTCTGCTAAAAACTAGATCTACAATTCATGATACATTAGTGTGATGGTCAGTGCCAAGAATGTTCCTTATTTTTGTGGTCATTGGGAAGACCCACCATCTTACAAATAGCTAAAAAGATCATTGGTTTTAGTGGGAACTTATCTGAGAGGCCGAAATTGCTCATTGCTCAATGAACCCCTTGCAACCTCTAGGGCAGGGTTAGGCAACCTGCGGCCCTCCAGCTGTTGTAGAACTACATTTCCCATGAGGCATTGCAAGGCTGACGGGTACAATTACTCCCAGAGGCATGATGGGACTTGTAGTTTTGCAACAGCTGGAGGGCCCAGGTTGCCTACCCTTGCTCTAGGGGAACCCTGGTTGAGAAACCCTGATGTAGGAAATAGCTGGCTCAAAAAAATGATATCTGGATGATGCCTACGGCTGCACCCATCATTCAGATATCCCCACTGAAAGCTGAGGACGTCATCTGACATTTGGCGGAATGGAAGTGGTTAAGCAAGATACATAAACATTTCCCAAATGCAAGGGGAGGGAAATGACCTTTTCTGGGGCAGCACAGTGGCTTAGGGGTCAGCACTTCTGCCTTGCAGCACCTTCGATTTTGCTTGATCTTCCTGTGCTTGCAGGGCTTTCTTACACTCCAAAGACATGCCACTCAGTTAAATGGATCCTGTCTAAAGCCGCTGTTGGAATAGAATATCTCAGCGGGAGGGATTTCCCATCCACCTCAAGTGCGTGGATGGGAGAATCAAGTAATTTTCTTTCATTCAACACACCGGTTGAACAACAAAAAAGACGTGCATGACTAGCCAAAAAATCATTTGAAAATATGTAATTTGGACCGATCCTTTTTCGTCCAGTTAATGGACACAAATAGAAAATTGGGTTTGACTTTTCAGAGCCAAAAAAAAAAATCATCAAAGGGATAAGTTGGAAAACTTCTGCCGAATGAGCGATAAATTGAAAGGTTAATATGATTCTCTCCCGTTAATCCCTGTCTGCTGACCGCCTCCCGACCCTTTAAGGGTTCTCCAGAGGAGGTAGAGGCAGGCATTCGGGTCATGTGACTGCTGTGATTGGCTGTCAGAAGTCACATGATCGGAAAGCTCCCAATCACAAGTATACATCAGGAGCTTACCAGTCCACGCCAACTATCGTGCTGGGGGCTTGCAGAGAGCACTCTCTCCGCACAGTAGGTTGTTTAGACCAGGGCCACATGCACTCACTGGCCACTTTATAAGTTACACCTTGCTAGTACCAGGTTGGACCCCCTTTTGCCTTCAGAACTGCCTTCATTCTTTTGTGGCATAGATTCAGCAAGGTGTTGGAAACATTCCTTTAGAGATTTTGGTCCATAGTGACTTGATTGCATCACGCAGTTGCTGCAGATTTATCGGCTGCACATCCATGATGTGAATCTCCCGTTCCACCACTTCCCAAAGGTGCTCTATTGGATGCTATCTGGTCAATGTTAGAGGGCATTGGAGTACAGTGACCTCATTGTCCAGAAGATGGGTACACTGTAGTCATAAAGGGATGGGCATAGTCAGCAACAATACTCAGGTAGGTTGTGGCATTTAAACGATGCTCAGTTGGTACTAAGGGGCCCAAAGTGTGCCAAAAAAATATCCCCCACTCCATTACACCACCAGCAGCCTGAACTGGTTATACAAGGCAGGATGGATCTATGCTTTGTTTACACCAAATTCTGACCCCACCATCTGAATGTTGCAGCTGAAATCGAGACTCCTCAGACCAGGCAACGTTTTTCCAATCTTCTATTGTCCAATTTTGGTGAACCTGTGTTTGTGTGTACTATTTTGTGCTTTTACTAAGGGATGTGACGTTTTTTACTCCCTGCTTTGCAGGGAAACTAAAACCGCCACAACTCCACTGACAGGACAGAATTCTGTATTGTTTACATCAGGGTGGATTTGATTTAAATCACGATTTCTAACCAATTAAGGACTGAGCCTCTTTTTGAGAGTTGGTGTTTACAAGTTAAAATACTTTTTTTTGCTATAAAACTACTTTGAACCCCCAAACCGTATACAGTATATATTTTTTTCTCACATCCTAGAGAATAAAATTGCGGTTGTTGCAATACTTTGTCACACTCTATTTGCGCAGCGGTCTCACAAGCAAAATTTTTGGGGGGAAAAATACATGTTTTGAATTAAAAAAGTAAGGCAGCAGTAAAGTTAGCCCAATTTTTTTCTATATTGTGAAAGATAATGTTACTCCCAGTAAATTGATACCCAACATGTCATGGTTCAAAATTGCACCGCTCGTGGAATGGCAACAAGCTTTGGCACTTAAAGATCTCCATTGGCAACATTTAACAATTTCTACAGTTTACCAGTTTTGAGTTAGAGGAGGTCTAGTGCTAGAATTATTGATCTCGCTCTAACAATTGCGGCGATACCTCACGTGTGGTTTGAAAATTGTTTTCATAAGCGTGCGCGACTTGCGCATGCGTTTGCTTCTGCGAGCAAACTCGGCAGGACGGGTACTTTATTTTACTTTTTATTTTTACACTGTCCTTTAAATAACAAAAATTGGGTCACTTTTATTCCTATTACAAGGAATGTAAACATCCCTTGCAATAGAAAAAAAGCATGACAGGACCTCTTAAATGTGAGATTTGGGGTCAAAAAGACCTCACATCTCACATTTAAAAAAATAAATGAATAAATGTCATTTGGAAAAAAAAAATCCCCTTCAAGAGCATTGGGCGGAAGTGACGTTTGACGTCGCTTCCGCCATTCAATGCTGTGGAGCCGAGTGGGGGCCATCTTTCTCACTCGACATCCAGCTTCACAGGAGAAAGGACGCGATCGACTCCGCCGCTGCTGAGGGTTCCGGTAAGCGGCGGAGACGACCGGAGCGCTGCAGGAGGGGGTCACACCTCTTCCACTGCTGATAAAAGTGATTTTGTGGCGAATCCGCCGCAGAGACCACTTTTATCTGAAAGCCAGCCGACCGCCGTTTCAGAGGACACCTGGGTTATGGCACATATCTGCTGCCATAACAACGGTATTTCACATCAAACAGCCGACGTAAAATGACAGTGGCTGGTCATTAAGTGGTTAAAGAGCAGCTGTCATCTCTGTTCCGCAGTGGCTCCTCCTCTGACCCGGTGTTGACTCACCGACAGTCCCATTCACTTTAATAGGACGACTGGTGATGCGGTAGTGACACAACAAGGTGAGGGACGTGGCGGCAGCAGGTGAGTGGATGCCCCCTAACAGGCGCTGCCATGATGGACCTGAAATGACAGGTGCTCTTTAAATGTAAGGACTCTTTCTCTTTTCTCTTCTCTTATTTTTTTTTTTTTTTAGAAATCTTTTTATTGTTTTTTGTAACACACAATCAGCAAACAGTAGACAATGGCAATACATTTTAGGTTTGACTGCCAAGGACTTATTCTTGCTGCTAGTTAGAATATTTAATATTTGCAAACAAAATGAAGGTTTCCTATTTAGAATAATAAGCTGTCAGGTTAGTAAAACAGCGATATCAGAACCGATTCAATCATACAGTTTTTAGTGTACATAGATTTGCAAAACAATGGGATAAAGGAATATTCCTGAACTTTATTTTATCTCAAGGTTACTGTGACATTGTGTGAATGCATCAATGTGGTGCATGTTATCTCAGCTTGCAGAGCTTGGATTCATTGAATGAGTTTATCAAAAATGTAAATATTGTATAATATACAGCCTCATGCTACATATACATAACTAAGCTCCATTTCATGCTGAATAAACTAAATTATGAACGTATCGTAAATAGAAAACTATCTTTAGATAGATAGATTTTTACTCCAAAAGCATTTTATTAAAATAAATTTGATAAAAATCAAAAACATCTTATTTAAAAAAAAAAAAAAAAAAGATTTCTTTTGATTATTTAAAAAAAGAAAATCATTTGATTTTCAGCCACCCTGGTTTACATACACAGAGCTCTGTCCTGTCTTCCTCCTCCCCAATCAATGGGCACCAGCAGTCACACATTGGCCGGCGCCCACTGATCAGCTTGTGCTCTGTCTAATCAGAGTACAGAGCGAGAACGCTCCCAATACCCCCGAGTGCTGGGTACTAGGTATGTGATCCGGCACGGGAGACACTTTGCCGCTGCATAACGGCGTTATGCCGTTGGCAAGTGGTTAAGCACACCTGTGTGAACAAAGCAGAATTTGGCCCTACTATCTGCATGTATGTATGCATGTAAGGTTGGGAACTTAGATTGTAAGTTCCTTGACAGCAGGAAGTGTTGTGAATTAATAACATGTAAAGCTCTGCCTAAATTGATGGCACTGTATAACCACTTCAGCCCCGGAAGGATTTCCAGCTTTAGGACCAGAGCCCTTTTTGCGATTCGGCGCTGCGTCGCTTTAACTGACAATTGCGCGGTCGTGCGACGTTGTACCCAAAGGAAATTTGCGTTCTTTTTTTCCCACAAACAGAGCTTTCTTTTGGTGGTATTTGATCACCTCTGCGTCATTTCTGATCGCCGCTATAAACAAAAGAACGACAATTTTGCAAAAAAAAAAAAAAACAAATTTCTTACTTTTTGCTAAAATACAAATCCAAAAAAAAATTATAAAAAAACATTTTTTTCACCGTTTTTGGCCGATTTATATTCTTCATCATATTTGCGATAAAAAAAAAATTGCAATCGGCGTTTATTGATTGGTTTGCGCAAAAGTGGTCGCGTTTACGGATGATGAGAATTCATTTTTGGGGTTTTTATTTTTTTTATTATTTTTTACTAATAATGGCTGCGATCTGCGATTTTTAGCGGTACTGCGATATTTCAGCGGACATGTCGGACCATTTTGACACTTTTTTGGGACCATTGGCATTTATACAGCGATCAGTGCTATAAAAATGCACTGATTACTGTGTAAATGCCATTGGCAGTGAAGGGGTTAACCTGCAGGGGGCGCTCTAAGGGTTAACTATGTTCCCTGGGCGTGTTCTAACTGTATGGGGGCTGCCCTATCTGGGGAAGGGAAGTGGTCACAGCCTTCATGTACAGGAAGGCTGTGATCACAGCCCTTCCCCCTCACACAGAGCGGAGGTCCGTGTTTACTTACACGGACCTCCGTTCCTTCACTCCGGGGGGGGCATCGCGGGTGGCCGGCGGCAATCGAAGCTGCCGCACCCGCTCCCTGGCCCTCCCCGGACACAGTGAGCGCGTGGGCGCGCGCGCACTCACTGTGCGCGATCTGGCGGCCGCCGTCGTATGATGGCGTTTCACCTTACAGAGCCACTTTGCCGCCGTCAGATGCCGATCCACGGTCGGCAAGTGGTTAAACGACCCTGTGTACATGGACTGATAACATTAGAGGAGTTCAGGGGCAGCTGGAATAAACGCCCAAATGCCTCTAAACGTCTGTTTACCAGCAGCAGTGTACATGAAGCTGAAGGGGACTGCACTTAGATAGATCTTTGTTTCGGCTTATTGTTATTGAATTGTATATAACTGGCATGATGCAGTAGGAGCTCCCCTTATTCTCTGTGCAGGCTGTGCTATTAGTCAGTGTTATCTAGTGGAGGTCCAGAAATTGACATTTCCATTTCTAGTATTATGAAATAGATTATTGGAACTGTTTTACCTGCCAAAGGATTTGTATTTCTGTCCATCTAGTTCTGAGATTTACACAGCCCCGCCAGGCAGCAGAGCGAGGTTGATGACCTGATTTTCTCCAACAGTTATGTAACAAAGCGTAGGCCCCCGCAGCAACAAAGTGATTAGCTCATCTCTCCACTCATCCTGCTCTCTCATCATGTTAGCGTGTTCTTTGTCAGCACATGTGTACTGCGGCAGAGCCTCATTGGCTCCTAATGCTGACCCTTCCTTACCCAGTCTGAGTGCTGCTTTGCTGGAGTTAAAAAGAGATCAGAGTCACATCAAGCCCAGGTACTTATTCTAGTTGCATTTAAACTACATTTAATAATTGGATAATAACGAATTAAATATTTTTAATTGAATACCTAACTTCATTAATTTGTGTCTTTTGCATTTCAGCTGTGTAAAAACACATGTTGAGCCACATTTATACCAACCCCCCAACAGCTCCCTCTTAAAGCGAAGTTCCACCCTAAAGTGGAACTTGCGCTTTAAATACTCTTTGCCCCCTGACATGCCACATTTGGCATGTCATTTTTTGGGTGGGGGGCGTGCAGGTGCCTAGTTTAGACAAGCCATTCGGCTGCCTAGGCGGCGACTCCTCTCCCCCTAGGCGACCCCTCCCTCCCTGCAATCTTATGGGACGTGTTGCAGGTCCCAGAAGATTGCCTGGCCATTGACCTAGCGCAGCGCGGCTCGCGCATGCGCAGTGTGTGCCCAGCTGTGAAGCCAAAAGCTGTCACAGCCAGGTGCCCACAGTTGCAATGCCAGCGCCGCGGAGAGGAGGGGGAGAGGAGCGAGGCATCGGGCGGCTACATCGCTGGTCCGTGGGACAGGTGAGTGTGTGTTTATTAAAAGTCATCAGCTACTCTGTGTACACATGCTGTGGCTGAGCTGCTTTGCAGCTTTGGCAAGATATAAATCCCTGTCAAATGAATGGGGCCATGCTGCAACTGCACCGCAGCCGTGTGCAGTGCAGGCAATTGTGGTGGTGTGGGCTTTTAGGGGTTAAAGCAGGTATGAAGGAGGTGACCTAATGCCACCTCACTGCCTATCAAATGCCCTCTGGAAAGTCATTCACTGCAAAATAAGTTTCTGGCTAAAGCTAGTGTAAACAAGCCCTTAAAGCTGTAGTAAACTTGAAAAAAATCTCCCTGCAAGGTAAAGGCATAATGTGCATCGCATACTAGCCATAGGTGTGTGCAGCCTATTGCATTAGGATGTGCACCCCAAAGCTCAAACACACATGGTTTTCTCTGCAGCCTCAGCTGCACGGGACAGTGATTGAATGGAAAGAGCTCTGTGCTGAACGGCTTCTTGTTCATTCACAAACTGAAGCATAGCAAACATAGATTACTATGCCTCAGTTATGAATGAACACAGTGAGTGTGTCCACTGTGTCCATTTAGAAAAGGAAGGTGGTGGTAAATTACATATTTACTAGCCCCTTCACCCACTCTCCATCCTGAAACATCCCCCACAACAGCTGTGGGCGGAATGGAGGGGAGGAAAGCCAGCAGCACTGTGGGGGGGGGGGCAACATGGGTGAAGCCTGGGCAGCAGGGGCAATTGGCCCAACTCCTGCGCATCCCTATGATACTAGTACATTATGAAAGACTTTGAAATGAAGCGCTCCAGCAGCGTGCTGTCACCGCTGCAGAGGCTTCCATCTGCACCCAGTCTTCCTTCTTGGTTCGCAGGCTGCTTAAATGGCTGAGCCGCGATGATGTCCGCGATGATGTCACTCCTGCATATGCACACAGAAGTCACAGCCACAGCATGCGGCTCAGAAGGATTGGCACGGGCATGCCATTTCTTCAGAGTGAATGCGCCGGTGACGTCACCGGCTGCTGCTCACTGGAATATCTCCTAAACGGTACATGTTTAGAAGATATTCATTTTACCTACAGGTAAGCCTTATTACAAACTTTCCTGTAGGTAAAAATCTAAATCAGGAATTTACTACCACTTTAAGCAGCATTTGATTTCTCGGACTGCAGTCCCTTAGCTTTGGTGAATACATTCATGGATTGCATATGTGTTTTTATAATCGTGATTGATTCCTGACAAATGGGGCGCTCTGCAGCGTTTCACCTATTAAGAGACCGTTGGGTCCAGTGTGTCTTGCCAGACAAGTGGCATTCCAATAAAACTGGAGGATTGTAGGTTCCCCCCCCTGGGTAGCTTAGACTGATAGACCATTTAGTGTGGATGGGGGAATCTACAGTGGATATAAAAAGCATTTTCTTATGGAAAAAAAACATCCAAGCCCCGCTGAATTTTGCAAAAACACATCTGAAGTCTCCCAAAAGCATGTGGGGAAATGTGTGATGGTCTGATGAAACCAAGGTTGAACTTTTTGGCCATAATACCAAAAGATATGTTTGGCACAAAAACAACACTGCACATCACCAAAAGAACACCATACCCACAGTGAAGCATGGTGGTGGCAGCATCATGCTTTGGGGATGTTTTTTTTTCAGCTGGAACAAGGGCCTTAGCCAAGGTAGAGGGAATTATGAACAGTCCCAAATGCCAGTCAATGTTGGCACAAAACCTTCAGGCTTCTGCTAGAAAGCTGAACATAAAGAGGAACTTCATCTTTCAGCATGACAACGACCCAAAGCATACATCCAAATCAAGAAAGTAATGGCTTCACCAGAAGATGAAAGTTTTGGAATGGCCCAGCCAGAGCCCAGACCTGAATCCTATTGAAAATCAGTGGGTTGATCTGAAGAGGGCTGTGCACAGGAGATGCCCTCGCAATCTGACAGATTTGGAGTGTTTTTGCAAAGAAGAGTGGGCAAATATTGCCAAGTCAAGGCCATGCTGATAGACTCATACCCAAAAAGACTGAGTGCTGTAATAAAATCAAAAGGTGCTTCAACAAACTATTAGTTTAAGGGTGTGCACACTTATGCAACCATATTATTTTTTTATTTTTTTTATTTTTACTTCCCTCCACCTAAAAGATTTCAGTTTGTTGTTCAACTGAGTTATACAGTTTATAGGTCACATTAAAGGTGGAAAAAGTTCTGAAATGATTTATCTTTGTCTCATTTTTTTACATCACAGAAACCTGACATTTAAACAGGGGTGTGTAGATTTTTTATATGCACTGTATGGAGCAGGTTGAGTGAGAGAAATCTGTATGTGTATGGCCAGCTTTAGATAAAGCTGACAACCCATCACATAGTCTACTAGACATGAAATG
This sequence comes from Glandirana rugosa, assembly GCA_018402905.1. Lineage (NCBI taxonomy): Eukaryota > Metazoa > Chordata > Amphibia > Anura > Ranidae > Glandirana > Glandirana rugosa. The sequence continues at coordinate 205,940 of BLSH010019114.1, read as the reverse complement.
TGATACGTTCCTTTAAATGACGGTAGCTGCACTCCATTGCTGTTTTCACTACTCTCTTGAATAAGCAAAATTGCGTTCCACGCAATGTTATAACAAGTAGAATATTGGTAATTCGTTAATGGTATTCCTGTTGCCCGCCTGGCCTGACATATATCATTTTGGAAGCTGTTAACCAATCAGAATGTAATGGGCAATTACAAGGTAATGGCTACTTGACAACTGAAATTGCAGTCTTCTGGCTGTCCAGGAAATTGGCTCCTTTGATGAAGAGCACAGTAGTTTTAGCTTTACTAGTCTTGCAAATATCTTCTGAGAGCAAGTATACTGTTGTCATAGTAACGGCTGCCGTGTGCAGTCAAATGGTATTGATGCAGTTGGTGTATTTGCAACAGCACCAGTCACATTGGACCTTATTCCTCAGAGTAAGAAGAGAACCATTCACATTCACCATTGTGACCCATCAAGTTCTTTCTTTCGCTCTCCTGTTGCAATCTCTTAAATAATAAAGGCCAACAACCCTAATGGTCTTTTACACTCGTATGGTTTCCTGCAGTTAAATGCATGGCCTGGCTTTAGATAAACCACAGGATGCTGAAAAAATGAATTTAAGCCCGTGGAAGAAGCTCATCTGTGGCCTATATGGAAGCTTTCAGTGGGCAGATTGACTGGAGGGGTGGGACCTAGACTTCAAGTCAGGAAAGTAAAGCTCTTAATAATGGGGGGAAATGAGGGAAGGCTTTTAAAGGTAATGGCAAACACTATGTGGTGCCTCTTTTTAGGACCTTTGGCCGAGAGGTTTACCAATAATTCATGTAAGCAGGTTTTAAAGAGTACTCTGTCAAACACTAATACTACATGTACACTACCTATACATCCCTGCTCAAAGCATCAGAATACAAAAGGAGCACCAAGCCAAAGGTAGAGTTCAAAATGTGTTAATAGTTCTTTAACAATATAAAAAAAGCCAACCTGTTTCAGGGTCACAAGCTCCCCCTTCATCAGTGCTTAAAGATTTGAAAAGCTTTTGTGGATTCAGGGATACTCTTGAGCAAACAAAATCTGCATTCAGATGTATATTAGATTCTCAAAACAGTCTGACGTCTTTGGCTAGCGATCCTGTTGTATTCTGGTGTTTTAGTTTGCTTTCTTGGTACCCATTTGAGGGGATCCCTTTTTTTTCATGAGCAGCCAAGCGGTACCTAGTGAGGTCACTGAATTACTGTTTCATGAGGTCCTAACAATGACTGAATGATTTTTCTTTAAAGTCTACATAACCCCACGGTCCTTTTTAAAAAAAAATTCAACCGTCCTTTACTTCCATATTTGGTGGCCGGGCCTGGTGGTGCATGGGTTCTGGACCCAATTCTATGACATATTGCACACACTCTTGCAAAAACCAATACTTATGTTATCTCAGGAAGTACTTCTTAACCACTTGCCGACCGCCAACCGCAGGTTGACGGCGGCAAAGTGGCTCGTTATCGCAAATCGCCGTCATACGACGGCGGCTGCGATAACGCGCACTGTGAGCGCGCGCGCGCGCCCACTGTGTTCGGGGAGGGCCAGGGAGCGGGTGCGGCGGCTTCGATTGCGGCCGGCTACCCGCGATGGCCCCCCCGGAGCAAAGGAACGAAGGTCTGTGTATGTAAACACGGACCTCCGCTCTGTGTGAGGGGGAAGGGCTGTGATCACAGCCTTCCTGTGTACGAAGGCTGTGACCACTTCCCTTCCCCAGCCAGGGCAGTCCCCCTACAGTAAGAACACGCCCAGGGAACATAGTAAACCCTTAGAGCGCCCCCTGCAGGTTAACCCCTTCACTGCCAGTGGCATTTACACAGTAATCAGTGCATTTTTATACCACTGATCGCTGTATAAATGTCAATGGCCTCAAAAAAGTGTCAAAATAGTCCGACATGTCCGCTGAAATATCGCAGTACCGCTAAAAATCGCAGATCGCCGCCATTACTAGTAAAATAAAATAAAATAAATAAAAACTCCAAAAATGAATTCTCATCATCCGTAAACGCGACCACTTTTGCGCAAACCAATCAATAAACGCCGATTGCGATTTTTTTTTATCGCAAATATGAGGAAGAATATAAATCGGTCAAAAACGGTGAAAAAAAAAATTTTTATATTTTTTTTTTGGATTTGTATTCTAGCAAAAAATAAGAAATGTGGCTTTTTTTGCAAAATTGTCGCTCTTCTTTTGTTTATAGCGGCGATCAGAAATGATGCAGAGGGGATCAAATACCACCAAAAGAAAGCTCTATTTGTGGGGAAAAAAGGATGCAAATTTTGTTTGGGTACAACGTCGCACGACTGCGCAATTTTCAGTTAAAGCGACGCAGTGCCGAATCGCAAAAAGGGCTCCAGTCCTAAAGCTGGAAATCCTTCCGGGGCTGAAGTGGTTAAAGTGATATTAAAGGTTCCTTTTTTTTTTTTTTTAATAAGGTAATAAACAAGTCATATTTACCTGCTCTGTGTAATGGTTTTGCACAGAGTAGCCCTGATCCTCCTCTTCTGGGGTCCCCCGCCGGCGCTCTTGGCTGCTCTTCTTCGGTGAGTGTCCCAATAGGAAGCCACTTGCTATGGGGGGCACTCAGGCGGGCTCACTTCCAATCAGCCCTGTCTGCGTCTACTGACACAGGTCTTGCAGCTTGGCCTCGCTCTCCACAGCATTTGATTGACAGCAGCAGGAGCTAATGGCTCCTGCTGCTATCAATCTGCCCGGAGAGAAGGGACAGAGTCGGGAGAGTCTCAGCTCTCTTACACAGCACTGGATTGTGAATGGGCTCAGGTAAGTATGAAGTGGGCAGGGGGGGATTCTCTTACACAGAAGATGTTTTAGCTTAATGCATAGAATAGGCTTTAAAACCACTTTAATTTGAAACTGGCAGCGATCACTCACAATCAACATGTCTCCATGGTCCATGTCTTGACAGCCACGAAGCAGACCATAGCAAAGGTATGACTATCTGACACAATTCCTATAGCTGAAGTTCGAACCCATATGCACAGGGTTTTGGTTAACGAGAAGCTTGCTGCGAAATTACATGGCACTATGAAGAAATTTAAACCGATTTGGGATCCCTGGGTCTCACTGTCTTTCAGGGAATTTCGACCGCTGCCTTCTCAAACTTTAAATCTTTGGACTGCTTGAAGGGTGGTCCTTACGTACTATCTTAGACTTGGTTCCCACTGTCACATCTTGAAAGTTGAGCGACTTACAGTGCGACTTTGCCAGGTGACTTGAGTACTACTTGATGCGACTTTGAAGCAACTTTCAGGGAATGCCTGGGTAATCTTCCTGTAATGTCAGATTAAATTCACATCAGTATAGATGAGGATCCGACTTGGAGGCAACTTCCATTAAAGAAGTCCTCTTAAAGTAGTACAGTAAAACTTTCTAAAGTTGGAGCAACTTCAGTAGTGCTAATTAGGACAGCTCTCATTGACTAACCTTTGATTTCACAAGTCATTCGATTTGGGGTCTCACAAGTCGGATCCCAAGTTGTGGCAGTGTGAACCGATCCTTAGTGTGCTCAAGATTGCCCCCCCCCCCCATCTTGCCCACCCCTTCGCCACCCTCCAACCTCCCCTCCTTTTTTTTTTTTTTTTTTCTTTCTTTTTTGTTGTTCTGCTCCTTTCTATTGCCTCAAGACTGCGTGTTCTGCTTGTCTACACCGGTTAGACCCTTACCTTGAGATATGTTACTGTTACTACTATTGGACATTTCCACTCTTGTACTTTTCAAGATTTTGTCCAAAGGCCTTGTTTACCTGGCTGACAAGCCTTTGTACAATTATTCTGGATTTATTATAATGCAAAATGTTCTGCTGTACGCTCGTTTCTCGCAGAAACATTTTTACAATATTTGACTTTCTATGTCTATAAATGCAAACCTTTTTAGTAAAAATAGAAGAAAAAAAAAAAAACAACTGATTCTATCAAAACATTAAATTCCTGTTTGAGGCCTCCATTCCTTTGACGATCATTTACAGCAGTGGTTCTCAACCTTACAAGTGCCGTGACCCCTTGATAAAATTTCCCAAGTTGCGGGGACCCCTAGCAGTAAAATTATTTTTGTAGCGTGGGTTGTAAGTAATTTGCGCCCCTAAAAGGCGGACATTTATCGCTCCCTGAGTCTCTTCCCCAGTATTAAAACCCTTATGGTACATTTCAGGATGTACCACTCTCTTTGTTATCCTTTCTTTCCATTTTATCTCCCTCTATCGTAATTTCTTGGGTTTTTTTTCCCCATCTCTCTCTCTCTATCCGTCTTTCTTGCTCTCTTATTCTTTCTCTCCCTTTTTCTTTGTTCCTCTCCCTCCTTTTGCTCTCTTCAGAACCCTCTGGTATAGACCCCCCCCCCCCAGTGCAGACCCCTCTATCATTATAGACCCCAGACGTGACTATCTTCCCCCAGACGTGACTATCTCCCCCCAGACGTGACTATCTTCCCCCAGATATTACTATCTCCCCAGACGTGACCCCCCC
>BLSH010019114.1:173042-201356 GCA_018402905.1 Glandirana rugosa | reverse complement strand
TCTTCAAAAAAGGTTGCAACCGAATCTGGAGGAATCCGGACTGTACGTCTCTTCACCGTTGGTTGTCTAGGATCAAAAAGTTGTGTAGACGGACATTTAGTCACCAAGAGTTGGGCACCCAGCGCTGGGGGACCCCCCAGCTAACGGCTAACTATCCCTTCCCATAGCGTCCCCCCAGCACATGTCCTCTTAACTCCCCCCATCATTCCATCATTGTTCCACTCACCCCCTTCCTGGTCACTGTCTCTCTCCTCTACATTACAGAGAAACAGTTTACACAGACCTCAGAAGAGTGCCACACCGTCCGTCAGACTCCCTCCTCCTCTGCTCTCCCGGAAGTGACGTCTTGCTGACCGAGACGGACCCGAGTCGGGTCTGTCTGTAGAGATGTGCAGCGAGCCGTGCAGCGTTGCGACCCCCTGGAAATCGGCAATCGACCCCCCAGGGGGTCGCGACCCACGGGTTGAGAACCACTGATTTACAGGCAGATGTGTTGAAAAACTAGGATCTGTTGGTTGCCACTTCTCTGCATGTCAGGCCTAAGGAGGTCTAAGCCAACGTTGGAAAAAACTTCTGCTCCCATGAGGCCATTGGAGTTCCTGTGCTAGTTGTGTTGCCATTCGGCCTGATGCTGTCTAGAGGGTTGGACACTGGACTGACTGCACATGGCCACCACTGTCGAGCTTGAAGATTAAAAAGTTATATTTAGCTATTTCAATGGCTTTTTCTTTTAAGACAATACCCCTTTTCCTATATTGCTTGGTAACCCAGTTGCTCTGTCAATTTAGGTTTTATTTTACTGGATTAGTCAAGTAGAATCACCTTGGCAGAGTCTGCAGGTAAACCGGCTTTAGCGAGGTGACCTTGGGACAGGAAATGGCTGCTTTGCAGGTGTCGGGAGGAGCCAGGAATTTTGTGGGTATATATTTTTCTAACCTTCTGCTCACCTCGGCCTCCCTCCTACAGGCTGGTGTTTACACTCCGTGTGCCAAGACTGAAAATATAGCTCAGTGTGCGCCGCCACGCCTGCAACAGGTTGAGCTGGTTTTTCCTTCTCCGCCTCCCTGTGGTTTATATGTAATCTGTTGCTTGCAGTTTGGATTCTAGTGGGTTAACCCTACTTTGACCAGAGGTTTTATTGTTTCGAAACCCCATGATACCAGCAGCTTCTACCATATGTACTATACATCTGAAAATACTGGAGTGTTGACAAGCTACTTGTGCTAGAATTGCGATGCACTGGGACCTCTAAGACAATGACTCTTTCTCCTGGTTGAAGGACTCCTACAATGTTGGCCGGGATAAGCACCACCTTGTACCAACAGTTAGATCTTGAAATAATCCTGTGATATCTTATGACTGACTTTCCTTGCCCCATGAGTTAGCATTGAGAGCCATGTGATACAGGATTTAACCTTTGTGCAAACAGATATTACATTTCTCCTGGATCTGCATTTGTGGCTGAGGCAAGGCGATTTATAATAATATGGTAGGATAATGTGTAATAGAGTTATATGTTCTTAAAGATTTGTGGGCTTAGAGATAGATCTGTAAGAGTGATATGGGTAGCAAATAATTCAAATCCCTATGGTGCTTTCACCTTGATGCTAATGAGCTTGGACCTGGACAATGAGGCACATATAGTGTCTTCTCTATTAAAGCAACACTAAACCAGTGGTCTCCAAACTGCGGCCCAGGGGGGGGGGGGGGGGGCTGGGTGCTAGATGCAGCCCTTTGCTTGCTTTTATCCAGCTGTTGGGCCCATATTCCTCCCACTGACATTAACAATGGGGCATAATTCCTGCCACTGACACCAATGATGGCACATTAATCCTTCCACTAACTCCAACAATGACACAATATTCCTCCTATTGACGGCGCATTATTGCTCCCACTGACACCAATAATGGGGTACTAGTCCTCTCACTGACACCAATGATGGGGCACTATTCCTTCCATGGACACAAATAATTGGGGTACTACCCCTCCCACTAACACCCAACGATGAGATACTTATTCCTCTCACTAACACCAATGATAGGGCACTAGTCCACCCATTGACACCGATGATGGGGGACTATTGGGCTCACTGACACCAATTGTACTAGTCCTCACTGATCCCAATGACAGGGCACTATTCCTTCCCCGGAAACCAGTAATGGGCCACTAGTCCTCTCACTGACACCATCGATAGGGGACTAGACCTCCCACTGACACCATCGATGGGGCTTTAGTCCTCCCACTGAAACCAACGATGGGGCACTGTTGCAGACACCAGGACATTTTCTACTCCTACCGGCCATAGTCCGCCTCCTTCAAAGTCTGAAGGATAATAAACTGGCCCTTTGTTTATAAAGTTTGGAGACCCCTGCACTAAACAATATCCTTATTCTCCAGAAAGTATCCATACACATCCACTACCTAATGGCCCTGTCATTTTTTTTTTTTATAAAATTGTTTGTTACTGTGGTTTTCTGCCTCCTTGCTCTATGCACACCACAAATCCTATAGTCCTGGGGTCCCCATACTTTCTAAACAAGGGGCCAGTTTACTGTCCTTAAGACTTTAGGGGGCCGGGCTGTGGCCCGGAGGCATGGTGAACGGTGGGAGTTTAAAAAAAAAATGACACAACACCCCTGTGGTTAGGAGGAGGAATAGTGTCCCCATCATTGGTATTAGTGGGAGGAATAGTGTCCCCATCATTGGTGGGAGGAATGGTGTCCTCCATCTTTGGTGTCAGTGGGAGAAATAGTGCCCCATCTTTGGTGTTAGTGGGAGGAATAGTGCCCCATCTTTGGTGTCAGTGGGAGAAATAGTGCCCCGTCTTTGGTGTTAGTGGGAGGAATAGTGTCTGATAAAGGCAAACAAAGGGCTGCAGCAAGAGAGGGTTGCTAGGTTCCTATATACAATGGGACCATGGAGAATGACTGTAGCCACCCTCTAACAGCAAGTCATATCACTGTAGCAGAAAAAAAAATGAAGGCGACTAAGAGCAATATTTTTTAAACTAGACTTTAGTGTCACTTTAACGCCAAGTACATAAAATATGTTGAATATTTGAATATTATCCAACCCCCCATGTTTGCTTCTTATGTAGTTTTTTCAGAAAAAAATGACATGCACCAACACATGGGCGCTAAGCTTAGGGGCTAAGCACACAGTTTAAAGCCCTACATAACCTTACATATGATGCAACAGTATCAAGTGTAATACAAAACCATAGTAAGAGCAAAAACCAACATAGATACATAGATGGTGTCCTCAAGACAAGACATGGGGGCCAACCTAAGAACCTGAGATACAAGCTGGTGGTGTCCAAGAGTGATTCACCCTAACAAGTATCACTATTAATACAGTAACATGAGGCATCAACTTCAATAGGGTTTCCAATAGCATGATTCTTTTTAGTCATATCACAATAATGATTGATTATGATTGGATTGATTTATTTGTGTGGGATTTGTGAAGGATTTTTATCCTTAGTTTTTTTATGAATCTTACAGGTTAACATAGACATTGAAGATGACTATTACCTCGTCTCCCATGTCCTGAAATAAGTGCTGCAGAATGATATCTTTATATTGCATAGTATTAAATAATTCAGTTGTTATTCAATAATATATCCTCACTCTCTTTTTAACAAAGCAAACACTGATCGTGTGACTATATTATCTTTATTTTTCCAGAAGTTGAAGGCTTGTCTGTAGTCGTGTAGTTACAGAGCAACTGCTAGCTTGACCTGGGCTCGAGTACCGGGACCACCACGGATAGAACTCGTTATGGGATCATTTTAGCTTTTTATGGCTCTGGTGTCATGTCACCATCTTCTTGTGCAGCACTTTTCTGTAATAAGTAATAGGAACAGTTGTTCTAGGCTTTTGGAATGATCGTGTCCATTTGCGTTCATGTTTTCTTTTACTTGGACATTTGGCCTCAAGGTTTTTTTTTTGGGTGGGGGTGAAATCAACAGCTGAGATCTTCTGATAAATGTCCAAATATGAGATCTTCTGATAAATGTCCAAATATGAGATCTTCTGATAAATGTCCAAATATGAGATCTTCTGATAAATGTCCAAATATGAGATCTTCTGATAAACATCCAAATATGAGGAAAGATTTAAAATGCATGAAAGAAGTGTAAAGGCCTCATACACACGGGCGTTTTATAATAAATAAGCAAAACGCCAGGTCCGACGGTTTTTAAAAAATCGGCGTTTTTTGCGGCGTTTTGCATCGGCGTCAATAGGCGTTTTTTAAAAAAAAATCAGTCCTCTGCTATTTTTCAACCTAAAAACGCCGGCGTCAAAAAACGCTTGTTAACGCCGGTACGGCGTTAGCAAGCGTTAGTGAGCGTTTTGCCGATTGGCGTCAAAAAAACGCCAAAACGCTACAGCTACAGAACGCGATGGTCCCGCGTTCTAAAAACAGCTCACTAACGCCGACGCCCTCTACTGCTCACGAACGCCAGCGTTTTTAGAAGGCCATTGAATAACATGGAGAGCTGCAAAAAACGCCTACAAACGCCGGCGTGCAAAACGCCCGTGTGTATGAGGCCTAAAAGTCAATGCTGGTAAATATTTTAATTGAAAATTCTTAGGTTCTCATTGTATTATAGGTGTTTAAAAATAATGTCTTGTGTTACCCCCGTATGACCACTTAAGTTTTAGTCCAAACATAATTTTTCTATATATATATATATATATATATATATAGCTTTACTATCTTACCCGATAAAAGATTTGTAATTCTATACCTGTAGTGATTACACATCTGCCACAGTGCACAGCCAGACTGGTGATAGAATTGTTTCCTGAGGAAGGAGGAAAAGGATCATTAATCAGCAAGGGGCCCTCCTACTGAGTGACAAAAACCTGCTTGGGGAAATGGTAAAGTGTAACGAAGGCAAACGCTTTTTTTTTTTTTTTTAGTTTTGGATAGAGAAGAGAGGAACTAGACCACCTGTCAGCTTTTACTGCTGCTTGTGCCCCCGTTAGGGAGCTTCACCCTCTATTTGTCCTGTTTACCATTTTCACTGAGAATAAAAGAAAATCCCAAATTTTGGATTGTCACCAGAACAGGAACACAGGAAAAATTTTCCACTGCGGGAGTTCTGGTGACAACCAGGGATTTCCTGTTTTGGCTATGGCACAGGGAATAAAGGGAAATGATTGGTTTAAGTTATAGTGTCTAAAAACTATGGTGTATATATACTGGATTTTTTTATTTATTTTTTCTTTTATAGCAGTAATGGCAGTGATCAATGACTTATAGTGGGACTGTGATAGTACGACAAACAATCTGACACTGGGTGGGAGGTAAACTGACATCGACATCACCAGCAACACTAATACAATGATCAGCCATAATACTGTATACTGTCACTGTACTAATAGCACTGTCTGGGAAGGGGTTAACATTTCAGGGTAATCAAGGGTAAAAGGCTAAAAAGGATTTGGTGCTACCTCATATACCAATAGTGTAAAAAAGTGACAAAAAAACCTTATTAGAAAACTTATAAACAATATTCAATAATGTGGCACAAAAAAAATTGCTTCAATAGTCCATAAATTGTATAAAGTATCTTTACAAGAAAAAGTCCATGGACCGTGCTCCGCAGGATAGTGTGAATTCAAATAGTGCTCCACCACAAACTCGTGCAGGGGGGTGCAAACTCACCAGAACAGTGAATGACATGCGCCTTATAGCAACACTTTGTGTCTCCAACCCGCAGTATGAGTAAATGGAGACGATACCCCGGCGCTCCAAAATGTCTTTTTGGCAGTTTCAAACAGACACTCGGAAAAAACATGGGGGGGATCATCATGCAATGCGTTTAATTATAATTCATAAAAACATCAGGAAGCTTCCTGATGACGTGTTAATACACGAAATGCATAGAGGCTGCGCGTCTGCCCTTCATTGACGTAATTTGCGGGTCCCTTGGTTCCGATCCCCTGTGTGTTGGAACGCACCCGTATATAGAGACGGCGAGCGCATTGAACGAGGTGTTGGTGCCGACTTAAAGCACCCAAAAATGCGAGTTTACCCTTCTACTTGTATGTTTTTATGAATTATAATTAAACTCATTGCATGATGATCCCCCCCTATGTTTTTTCCGAGTGTCTATGTTTGAAACTTCCAAAAAGACATTTTGGAGCGCAGGGGTATCGTTTGCATTTACTCATACTGCTGGTTGGAGACACCAAGTGTTGCTATGAGGAGCATGTCATTCATTGTTCTGGTGAGTTTGCACCCTCCTGCACGAGTTTGTGGTGGAGCACTATTTGAATTCACACTATCCTGCGGAGCACGGTCTATGGACTTTTTCTTGTGAAGATACTTTATACAATTTATGGACTATTGCAGCATTTTTTTTGGTGCCACATTTATTGAATATTGTTTATAAGTTTTCTAATAAGGTTTTTTGTCACTTGTTACACTATTGGTATATGAGGTAGCGCAATATCCTTTTTCTTTTTAGCCGTTTTTGGATTGTCCACTCCAAAAGGGGCAGCTGAACTCAATATTGTTTATAATTAGGAGCCATCACTTGTCTTTTAATAATTGATTGTGTGCCTGAAAAGTGTTATGCTGGGTTCACACGCATGCAAAATGATAGGAGAGTGTGACTGATGCTTAATGGAGGCGGCCGCATTTAAAAAGGGTCCTATGCGTATTTGTTTCTGAATCTGTGAACAAGGATGCACCGGGACCCCATGCTGTGAACCCGGCCTAAAAATCTATTTGTTCCTTTTCCATGCTTTGCAGGGAGAAGAAACCGAGATCGTTCCCTCTATACAGAGCCCTGTGTTTGTCAACACAGTTCTCTGGACTGTGATTGGATACAGCCAATCAGCATGTCTTGGCCATGAATCGTGCACACCCTGAACCTGGAAGAAGGCAGCGACATGCAGGTACATCATAGTGCCTGTAGTAATCACCTGTCTGCAGTACAATCCGGGGCGGGCGGTCCTAAAGCGGTTAAAGAAAACCTGTACAGAGGAATATGGGGGCTGCCATTGCTCGCTTTCTCTGAACATTTTAGTTGCCTCTCTGTCTCTACCTTCAGTACTTTGTGTCATGAAACCCCATACAAGCACACAGCAAGTACAATCAGACACACTTTAGATCCTTTTAAATATATCCATAAAAATCAAACAAGTTTATAAAGATAACCTTCCACTTTTTTCTTGTTCTTGCTGTCCTTGAGCTGTAATAGGGTCACCAGCAATATTGCCAGTTGAAATCCTTTTATGCCTGATAAAGTTTCTCTATGCATAATTCTATATACAGTACTATGCAGTCAGCCCCTCCCCCACTCTACTACATCATCTATACTTCCAGACTTTTTCAAAGCTCTGCCTGCTGTATACAGAATGATGATTGTATGGCTGCTGGCATTGGATCAAGCAGCTGTAGGTAGCAATGCAAATTATTTTGTATTTTTATCACAAAGGTACAGTTATTTCTTTGAAAATTTTTATTTACCCACAAATTTCCATGAGGCTAGACAGCCTAAAGCAATTCAGCATTTTACATATTACTGATTTGTTGTGTCCAAACATGGCACTGCATCTGCTTAGCAGTTTCCTGGCTTCGTAAAGAAAGTCTCTCGCTTTACCCATTGAGGGCGAAGTGACAAAGCCCATCCACAGATTTATACTCCTGTTTGCTGGGCTCCCCTGTCACTTCAGGTATGGGGAAGCATGTGAGTTCCTTTTTATATTGCAATGCTCTGGCCTGAACTCCCACTCACCAAGCCTGAACACAGTCATGTGATGGAGGGGAGGTGGTGACATCATCCACCTTACACAGGGTTAATGCCACAGAACATTCAGTAGGGGGAGTGAGTCAGGGGAGAGATTCTACCACCTTGTCCCATATGAACAAAATGATGGAGTCTTTTTGAAACCCAGCTCCGGGAGATCTGAACTTTCTCGGCCCACTGCAAGAGTTAGCTGCTTGTTCAGGCTGGGTAGAGTGATAGCACTTTTTCTTACCTGATCCACTTCTCCCCGGCAGACCGTGCTCTCCCATGGTACAGCGGAAGGCTGTCCCTCTGTGCTCTCATGTCCAGTGCAGGGCTATGAACCCTGCATCAATCTTGATGAAGTCAAGGGACCTTAAATTCCCAAAGCATAGAGGGAAAGGGGCCGCGGGGACTGGCCTAGGATCAGGTAAGTAAATTTGCTTTCCCATGCCCCCAAACCTAAACAAACCGTTAAAGTGATACTAAACACACACTTTTTAATTTACATTGTCCCTTCTATTTCTGTATATGGATGATGTCACTGTAATTATTTTAATTTAAAAAAAAAAGGGATTTTATTAAAACTTACCCGTAAAATCCTTCTCTCTGAGTTCACGGACAGACGCAGCTCTCCATTGACATGTGGGTTATATGCAGACCCTATTAGGAGTTAACTAGGCAAAGAAAGAAAGCAAGCTGGCCCCTCCCAGGGGGCTGTCCTCTCTTCCCATATAATCCCCCTACTCTGCTCAGTACATCAGTTAGTAACAAGCCGTACCCAAAAAAAACGCAGAGGGGTGGGTGCTGCGTTTGTCAGTGAACTCAGAGAAAAGGATTTTACGGTAAGTGTTAATAAAATCCCTTTTTCTCCTATGTTCACTGACAGACGCAGCTCTCCATTGACATGTGGGGATGTCCCAAAGCGGTGTCATTAAGAGGGGTGGGTAAACGACAACTGTACCCACAGAACCTCTGAAGAGGCGCCAGACGCGCATACACTGCCGCCTGTAAAACTTTACGGCCAAGAGCAGCATCCGAAGATGCGGACACATCAACTTTATAAAACTTGGTAAACCTGTGCACCGAGGCCCAAGTGGCCGCCTTGCACACCTGTGACACCGAGGCCTGGTGTCGAAAAGCCCAGGAAGTGCTAACAGCCCTGGTAGAATGAGCCATGACTGGAAAAGGAGGCACTTTGCCCCGAACAGAATATGCATGAGTCACGGTCTGTCTGATCCAAAGAGAGACAGTAGCCGACGAGGCCGCCATTCCTTTGTGCGGACCATCCGTCAGGACAAACAAGGCGTCAGACCTCCGAAAAGAGTCTGTAGCCGCCAAATACACCCGCAAAGCCTGCATGACATCCAAGGAATGCAACTCAATCTCCTTAGGATGTGAAGGGTGCGGACATAACGAAGGAAGAACAATATCTTCGTTAATATGAAAAGAGACCACCTTCGGGAAAAAAGGAATCCGACAGGCGCAAAACCGCCTTGTCCCTGTGCAGGACCAAGTAAGGAGACCTGCAGGACAACGCTGCCAACTCCGACACCCGCCTTGCGGATGTAATGGCCACCAGGAAAGCCACTTTCTGCGACAACAATTGTAAGGGAATATCCTTTATCTTCTCATATGGTGGCATCTGCAGCACTGAAAGCACCAAATTCAAGTCCCACGGTGCCATAGGCGACCGCACCTGAAGAGCCACATGGTGCACACCTTGTACAAATGTACGAATCAAGGAATGTGACGCCAGAGGGCGTTGAAAAAGAATCCCCAAGGCCGATATCTGGCCCTTGAGAGTACTCAAGGCCAATTTCTTATTCAGGCCTTGTTGTAAAAAAAGTCAGGACCCTGGACACCACATAAGAGCGAGGGTTCCAACCCCCCGCCTCACACCAGGCAATATAGGCCTTCCAGGTGCGATGATAAATCTTGCGCGAAGTACACTTGCGCGCCTTCAGCATGGTAGGGACCACTGAGTCGTCTACATCCCTGTCCCTCAGCACCTGGAACTCAATAGCCAGGCCGTCAAAGCCAGCGAGCGTAAAGCAGGGTGCAATATGGGTCCCTGAGACAACAGGTCATCTCGCAGCGGGAGACGCCGGGGAGCATCTGCCACCATTCTTATCACATTGGCGTACCACGGGCACCGAGGCCAATCCGGAGCCACCAGAATCATCGGAATTCCCTCCGCTTCTACCCTGCACAGTAGACATGGCAGAAGTTTGAGGTGAGGATAGGCGTACAGAAGACGATACCAACCCCAAGGTGCCACCAGCGCATCTGTGGCCACCGCCAACGGGTCTCTCGTCCTGCACACAAAGGTCTCTACTTTGTGGTTGAACCGAGACGCCATGAGGTCCACATCTGGCGTGCCCCACTTGTGGCAAATCTGGCTGAACACCTCTGGATGGAGGGACTATTCCCTCTGATCCAGCGTCTGGCGACTGAGGAAGTCCGCCTGCCAATTTTCTACTCCCGGAATGTAGATGGCGGAGATTGCCGGTACGTGAAGTTCTGCCCAACGCAGAATGAGAGCTGCTTCCGCAGCCGCTGCCGCACTCCTCGTTCCGCCCTGATGGTTCACATACGCCACCGCTGTGGCATTGTCCGATTGAACCTGAATCGGGAGCCCTTGCAACCTCGCCGTCCAGCCAGATAGGCAGAGTCTGATTGCTCTTAGCTCCAGCACATTGATCGAAAGGCGAGATTCCTGCGCCGACCAATGGCCCTGGGTCAACAGATGGCCCAAGATGCCCCCCCAGCCCGACAGGCTGGCGTCCGTCGTGATTATCGACCACGTCAGGGGAAGAAACGATTTTCCCTGCATCAAAGCAGGGGTCCAAAGCCACCAGGCCCAGGATGCCCTGGTCTGATGATCCAAGTTGACCAACCGGTCCAGAGACAGTGGGGATCTGTCCCACCGAGACAGAATCGCTCGCTGAAGTAGCCGAGTGTGGCTCTGAGCGTAAGGTACCGCCTCGAAGGCCGACACCATGAGCCCCAGCACCCGCATACAGAACCGCAATGATGACTGCCGGTGAGACAGTAAGGTTCGCACTGCTGATTGCAGGGACCGCAGCTTGGCCAGGGGTAAGAACACCTTCGCCAGCTCCATGTCCAGAATCAGACCCAGATATTCCAGGCGACAGGACGGGCCCAATGTTGACTTCTGCAGGTTGATCAGCCAACCAAAGTCCTTTAACGAGGCCATGGTCATAGCCACTCTCTCCTCCAGGGCTGCAGCAGACTCTGCTCTCAGAAGCAAGTCGTCGAGGTAAGCTACCACCGCAATGCCCCTCTGCCTCAGTAGCGCCAGCACTGGGGCCACCAACTTGGTGAAGACCCGAGGAGCCGAGGCCAACCCGAAGGGCAGTGCCACAAATTGGTAATGGAGATCTCCCACCACAAAGCGTAGGAAGCGCTGTTGTCGGAGACAAATGGGAACATGGAGGTATGTGTCCCTGATGTCCAGGGATACCAGGAAGTCCCCCTGATGTAGGGCGGCTACGACCGAGCGGACTGATTCCACCCGGAATTTTTGCGCTTTCACATAAAGTTTTAGCGCCTTCAGGTCCAAAACTGGCCTTACCCCCCCCTCCTTTTTTGGGGACCACAAATAAGTTTGAGTAGAAACCGTGAAACCTCCTCTGAGTGAGGCACCGGCACGATCACCCCCTGGTCTGATGGCACCTGAACTGCCCGAAAAGGGCCTTCCGCCGTTGGTGCAGGAGTCTTAAGTTCGATGGGAAAAACCTGTCTGGGGGTAGAGTGCTGAACTCTATCCTGTACCCGGAGGACACCACTTCCTGCACCCACTGGTCGGAAATGCGAGCAGTCCACCTGTCTGCGAACCCCTGAAGACGTCCCCCCACCCGATCTTCGGATGGGGGCAACCCATCATGCAGAGGAGGGCTTAGCCTCTGCTTTTTTGTTTTTGCATTGCCAGGGTCTTTTACCGGCTCCTGTAGCAGCCTTGCCGGCTTGCGAGCCCTTGCCCGCTGCGCTAGGGGCACAAAAAAACCTCTTCTGACCTGAAGAGAAATTCTCGCCGCCTGGGCTCCGGGAGAAAGGTAATCTTCCCGCCCGTGAAATCCTTAATGATTTCATCCAACTGAGGCCCAAAGTGACAGTCACCCTGAAAGGGGAGGTCCGCTAGACCTTTTTTGGATGCGTAGTCACCCGACCACGAATGCAACCAGAGAACCCGTCTGATAATGACTGCAAAAACTGACATTTTGGACAACATAGGGAGCAGGTCTAGAACTGCCTCACACAGGTATTTGATACCGTGAAACACATGTTCTGCGACACCTCAAGCATTCTGCAGCTCCGCCGTACATTCGGACAGATATTGTGCCGCCATGGCAGACGCCAGGGCCGGTCTCAAGGCCGATCCTGCTAGAATGAAAAGTTCCTTAGACACCGTCTCCGTCCTATTGGCAGGATTCTTGAACGACGGCGACCCCTCTAGGGGAATAGTCGTCGCCTTTTTCAGGCGTGCCACCGGGGGGTCCACCGAGGGGGACGCCCACTACTTTTTACGAAGTTATCCTCAAAGGGATACTGGATAGCGAAGCGCTTTGGCATGGTGAAGGAATGCTGCGGACGCTGCCATTCCTGATAGATCAGATGATCAACAAATGTATCATAAGGGTAAGCTCTGGGTGACCTAGGAGGCCTGGCAGTCCTGCAGACATAATTAAACGTCTGCGACTCGCCATCTTGGTCCATTCAGATGCACGGATGCCAGATATTATTGCAGACACCAGTGCCTTTTCGCACGCTTCTTTAGCCCCCTGGTCTTCCTCATCATCCGAGGGGACAAGTTCACACTCAGAAAGCTCCACGGGGGTCCCCGTGACCCCCGAAGCCACTTCCGGTTCGGAATCCTCCCCTGAGGAACAATGGGGGGGCGCTTTTTAGGGGCCCCCTGGGCCTTGCTTGGCCCCACTCTGGGAAGAAATTCCCCAAACACCGCCCTCAGCTGTTCTAGGGACACTGGGGACCCCAATGCAGGTTGCGCTGTCGCTAAATTCTCTTCAGAGGGCCCTGCCGGGTCATCTGCCATCACTCCCTCTGACTGAACACAAACAGTGAGAACAACCACTAGCGGCACCCCCACGCTGTCACCACACCACCGCCCCTCAGAACGCCAGGGAGACCCAGGAGGACTGCACCCCCAGGAAGCCAGCTATACTTGCTGTTTTTTGCCACCAAAAAACGTCCTGAGGACTGCCAGAGAGCTTGTGCCGTCAGCAGCCAGCCACACCATCCCAGCAAAGTGAAAGTAAAAACGGCAGCAGCACGTTTTCTCAGCATGCAGTGACTCCAATATGGCCGCCGAGGACATCCACCAGAGGCCAAAGGACTGCTGAAAGACCGAAGCTCCGGCAAAATGGCCACCTTAGCACTGTATGGAAAATGGCCGCGGCTACGGCAAAATGGCGGTGGATCGCCGCATTTCGGCCTAGGCGGTCTGCACACAGTGCCAAACTGGGTGTGGGGAGGGGGGGTAAGAGGAAGGTACGAAGGGACCCAGGAGAGCCCCAGCGACCAGCCTCTACCAGCGGCTAACGCAGGCAGAAATGCCAAAATTGCCCGACGCACCCCCCCATCGCCCCTAGGGGAGCAGAGGGCGGCTCACTCACCACTCCTGACGGGTGCAGCGGGTAGCCACCCGGTCGCAGACTTTCCTCCCCAGCTTGAGAGGGATGCTGCTGGCCACAAGCCCCTGGACAGGATCAAATCCGGACACTGGGCACAAGTGGGGATCACCTACTGGCCGCCCGCACAGAACGCGCACGATGCGGCGGGACCCACTATATCCTGGGACTAGCTCGCATCGGTTGGCCGTGCTGGGAAAAGTACAGGGTTTTCCAGGAACCCTCTATGCCCCAGCCAGCTTCTTGATAGTAGTCTTCCATTAGCTTGATAAAAATAAAAAAGCGGTAGCAAAAAACCTAAACCGCAGGTCCCATAAGGGAGCCAGGTCAACTCCTTGCACTAGGCATGTTAAAACTGATGTACTGAGCAGGGTAGGGGGATTATATGGGAAGAGAGGCTAGCCCCCTGGGAGGGGCCAGCTTGCTTTCTTTCTTTGCCTAGTTAACTCCTAATAGGATAGCATATAACCCACATGTCAATGGAGAGCTGCGTCTGTCAGTGAACGTAGGAGAAAGTACCTTTCCTAATCGATATACAGCTGTCACATGACCCAGTTCTTTCCCAGCCTGTCTGCAGGGAAACATAAGCAGGAGGAGCCTCTAGTCCTCTGCTGCTGGTCACATGTTTAAAAAAAAAATAAAAAAATAAAAACAGCCTTTTGGATACAAAGTAAAATAAATAAATTGACGGCGCTATATAACCTGAAATAAATAAAAATAGATAAATATCAATAATTAAATTTTCATACAAATATACAATCAATATCAAATGTTTATTTTTTATGTTTGGGAATAACATGGTGTGGGTAGATTTCTGCCAATCACAGGCTGTGTCACGCCCCTCCGGCCTGTGTCTTAGAATAAGAGGGAGATGAAGCCTTCATTAATCTACATGTAATATCCTGTCCCCATTGTGTTTAGCTAGTTAGTGGGCATGGAAGAGGAGGGAGGGAGTGGGCTGTCATTTACCACTGTGTATACGCCCACATGTGTGACTCTATAGTCACATGGGCTGCTCAGATGTGATAGGGGGGAAATGCTCAGCATAGAAACTCACTGAAAACTGAGCATGTGCAGAGCTGTCACCACAGCTGCAAAATCCCTAGCTGAATTGGGGACATGGACAGAAGGGGGAGATAGAGAGCAGCAGGATTGACCAGGTTTTTTTTTAAGAATACAGAAAACGAATCTCATAGTGACTGAGTATGAACAATATGTAATACACTATTTACTAATAGTTTATTATGATGTGGGTTTAGTGATACTTTAACCCTTGCAGTGCAGGTGCAGCCCCACTGCAAAGGTGCATTCTCAATTTTCCTAGAATTCCGCTTTAAAGCGGAGGTCCGAGGGCTAAAAAAAAAAAATTAAGTCAGCAGCTACACATACAGTAGCTGCTGACTTTTAATATTAGGACACTTACCTGTCCTGGAGTCCAGCGATGTCGGCACCTGCCGCCGATCTTTGGATCGGGGGACGGGTGCAGCCGCCTCCATCGCGGGTAAGGGAACCCGGACGTGTAAGCAGTACAGCTTCACGCCGGGCACCTTACTGCGCATGCCCGAGGCTCTGCCGCACTCTGCTACTGGCCAGGCGGCCAGAAGCAGAGCGAGCAGGGAGGAGGAAGCCGGGCTGCTGACGTCAGCGGCCGCGTCCGCCGGCCAGAGCTCCCGCATGTGTGGAAAAGGACACCTGTCTAAAGACAGGTGTCCTCTTCCCCCTCCCCCCCCGAAAGGTGCCAAATGTGACACCTGAGGGGGGGAGGAATCCAACCAGCGGAAGTTCCACTTTAGGGTGGAACTCCGCTTTTAATAGTGAAAATCTCCCATACACCACTGCTGGTTATCACACTGGACTGTCATTGCACATCTAAAAGATTCTAAATCATGGGCATACAAGTGAAAACTAAAGGCACAAAAAACACACTCTACTCTTTCCTTTAGGGATCCTTTAGCGAAACAAAAGAACGGGCCGATCCTGAAAAGGGGGCGGGTACCATCCATTGAGGGGTATGTGTGCATCAATACCCCCCAATGGATTTAGGAGATGAGAAGATTCACAATGCACAGAGCACGCTGCTTATACGAGCCGCTCTGTGCATGAAACTGTCAGCTAATTACACTGGAATGCAGAGAGAGAGCTGTCCAGAGCCGCCAGTCACAGCACAATGTCAGTGAAGGTGGCCGTTTCTTCAATGCGCAGGTGCCGAAATGACATTGACACATCTAGAACACTGCATATCTCCTAAACCATGCAGGTTTGGGAGATATGCAGAGCACCTACAGGTATTTTAGGCTTACCTGTAGGTTAAAGTGGTTGTCACGGGTTGAAAACCACTTTAAGGTCATTTCCAGGCAGTTGAGTTTAGAGGCTTTTTTTGGAACACAAAAAAAAATGGGTTCAGACGCCAGTTCGGAGGCATTTGAAATGCCAAACAGCTTGTAAACGCCGCTAAACGCAGTAACACACGGCGGTTTCCCGCCCTGTCAGTGGGGCATGAGAGATCTACTGATCCCTGTCACTGGGATCAGTTAGATCTCTCATGCCCATGTTGGCCCAACCCCCCCACAGTAAGAACACAGCCAGGGAACACAGTTAACCCCTAGCTCTCCCCCTGCAGGTTAACCCCTTCACTGCCAATGACCTTTATACAGTAATCAGTGGACATTTACATTTCTGATTGCTGAATAAATGTCATTGGTCCCAAAAAAGTGTCAAAATGTTCCGACATGTCCCCCCCAATATCGCATTACCGCTAAAAATCGTAGATCGCCGCCATTACTAGTAAAAAAAACCAAAAAAAACCCATAAATGAATTCTCATCATCCGTAAACGCGGCCACTTTTGCGCAAACCAATCAATAAACACCAATTGCGATTTTTTTTAATCGCAAATATGAGGAATTATATAAATCGGCCAAAAACGGTGAAAAAAAAAATGTTTTTTTATATTTTTTTTTTTTGGATTTGAATTTTAGCAAAAAGTAAGAAATTTGTTTTTTTTTGCAAAATGGTCGCTCTTTTGTTTATAGCGGCGATAAGAAATGACGCAGAGGTGATCAAATACCACCAAAAGAAAGCTCTATTTGTGGGAAAAAAAGGACGCAAATTTTGTTTGGGTACAACGTCGCACGACCGCGCAATTGTCAGTTAAAGCGACGCAGCGCCGAATCGCAAAAAGTGCTCTGGTCCTAAAGTGCAAAATTCTTCCGGGGCTGAAGTGGTTAAATGGAGCCTTCTAGATTATCGGACCGAATGTGTTTATTTTTGTCTGATATTCATTGTGTGTGCGGGCCTTAACTTGTTTCCTTCTACTTTTCTAACACATCACTTCAATTACAGTGTGTGTTCCGGAGGTGGGAGGGAGAGTGGCTGATATAATGTGTTTTGGTTCTTTTTGTCTATAGGCCGGCATGTTTGTGGTGGTTGGTTGCTTAATTACAGGTCACAAAACACTGATTCAGCAATCTGTGCCCTGCTGATTCCACCCTTGTTACTGTAAGCACGGTTATCATAATGTGACGGAGCTCAGAGAAGAGACGTAGGTCCTGCCTGTTTATTCTCTGTTGCTTCCGGAACCAGGTGTCATTCACCTTCCTGATACGGTTCCCTTTGTCTGCCGGTACAGTATGTATCCACTTACCTCCTCGTTACATCTCTGCTGTTTGATGTACAGCTTGACGGGAATTATCTTCATCATCGGCTGTGGAATTCAGTTTAGTATTCATAGCTTGTTATTGTTTCACTTATCTGCAACAGAACTCCAACCTGAACAAATATGTGCTCTGTTTCAATGGCTGAGCTGCTATATCTGTTTTGCTGTTTAGCAAATTAACCACTTAAGGACCGAGCCTCTTTTTGAGATTTGGTGTTTACAAGTTAAAATCTGTTCTTTTTTGCTATAAAATTACTTAGAACCCCCAAATAATATATATATTTTTTTTCTAACACCCTATAGAATAAAATGGCGGCCGTTGCAATACTTTGTCACACCGAATTTGCGTAGCGGTCTTACAAGCGCAATTTATTTTGGAAAAAATTCACTTTTTTGAGTTAAAAAAATATGGCAGCAGTAAAGTTAGCCTAATTTTTTTCCATATTGTGAAAAATAATGTTACGCTGAGTAAATGGACACCCAACATGTCATGCTTCAAAATTTGCGCCCGCTCATGGCATGGCGACAAATTTTGGCACTTAAAAATCTCCATCGGCGACGTCTAAAAAATTCTACAGGTTACCAGTTTTGAGTTACAAAGGAGTTCTAGTGCTAAAATGATTGCTCTCGCTCTAGCGATCACGGCGATACCGCACGTGTGGTTTGAACACCGTTTTCATATGTGGGCGTGACTTACGTATGTGTTCGCGAGCTTGGCGGGACAGCGCGTTTTACATTTTTTTTTTATTTATGCTATTTTTTATTTTTACACTGTCCTTTTTAAAAAAACAAACATTTTTGATCACTTTTATTCCTATTACAAGCAATGTAAACATTGCTTGTAATAGGAAGAAACACGCCAGGACCTCTTAAATGAGATCTGGGGTCAAAAAGACCTCAGATCTCATATTTACACTTAAATGCAATAAAAAAAAAGACTCCTTTAAGAGCTTTGGGCGAAAGTGACCTTTGATGTCGCTTCCGCCCTGCAATGCTATGGAGCCAACTGGGGGCCATCTTCCCCTCAGTCGGCATCCAGGCATTGGGGCAGCAGGATCGGATCGTCTCCGCTGTTACCGCCGGGTCCAGTAACCGGCAAAGATGACCGGAGAGGGGTGGTGATTTCCCCCCCCCTCCCCAATAAAAGTGATCTCGCAGCGAATCCGCCGCAGAGACGACTTTTATCTGTAAGCGGGCTGCCAGCTTTTTAAAATGATACCGGGGTTATGGTAGCTATCTGCTACCATAACAGCGGTATTCGACGGCAAAGTACCGCTGTGTATATACACGGTGGGCGGTCCAGGAGTGGTTAAAGTGAATGTGTAAGCAAAGTGTGTTGTATGGAAGGGTTAAAGGGGTTGTAAAGGCAGAAGGGTTTTTTTTTTATCTTAATGCATTCTATGCTATTCATAACTGATTACCGATATTCTGTTTACATCACGTGATCAGCTGTCATTGGCTGACAGCTGATCACGTGGTAAGGGGCCCATAGGCTCAGTGGTCACAGAGCGCGCCGTGCACTCCCCTGCAGGGACGCTCAAACAGCGCATGCTTGGGGGGACGTCTATTGACAATTAAGGCCCGCGCTGTAGCCGTCATTTGACTATAGTGCAGGCGGAAGGTGGTTAAAGTCTATGGGCACAAGTCAGATAGAAGTCACCTTGAAGTAATACAGGAACCTTTTCTAAAGTCTGAGCAACTTCAGTAGTGCTAATTAAGGCAGTTTTCATTGACTAACCCGGGATTTCACATGCGAGTGGCGTGGATCCGGGAGGACATCCATGTACATTCTTCAGGAACAACAGAGCCGTGCCGTGCCGCAGCTGACTTCCGGCTATGGCGCTGTTCATACCTGCATCAACTTTTGGCCAAAATTTGCTCCGTCGGTACCAACCAAAGGTCTCCAAACGTTCCTGATGTCCACATCCGGCCCGCTACTAGATTTTATCTGGCCAGCAGCCACACTGATGTGAAATGGGGCTCTGATGTTATGAGGGACATCTGATTTGGGGGGGAAGACAGAGGAACTCTGATGTGAATGGTGGGCTTATGATATGAAGGCCTCATGCACACTGGACGTTTGACTGTTTTACAGCAGCTGTTTTTAGCTGCAGACGTTTTTTTCTACAGTCAATAAACCCTCCATCATGTTATCCTATGTGTCCATGTTATCCTATGTGTCCATGTTATCCTATGTGTTCATGTTCTCCTATGTGTTCATGTTCTCCTATGTGTTCATGTTCTCCTATGTGTTCATGTTCTCCTATGTGTTCATGTTCTCCTATGTGTTCATGTTCTCCTATGTGTTCATGCACACACAGGCTGTTATCCGCTGTTTTTAGCTGGGACGTTTTTGAGCTGTAAAAAAAAAAAAGACCAGTGGGTTCCGAGAGACGTTTTTCAGCTGTAAAGACGCTCAAAAACATGCAAAAACACGGCTAATCATCGATCCCCAACGGTTTTGGACTTTTGGATGAGGATTGAGGAAAAAAAATCAAAAACGCTGGCCTTTTAAAAACAAGCAAAAACGCCGGTAATAGAACGCTAATAACAGCTGAAAAGATCACTGATAAGCTACTGACGTTTTTTGGACGTTTTTTTTTAATGTCCTGTGGGCATGAAGCTTAAAGAGGGACTCAGTGCATTGGTC
Source organism: Glandirana rugosa (assembly GCA_018402905.1). Classification (NCBI taxonomy): domain Eukaryota; kingdom Metazoa; phylum Chordata; class Amphibia; order Anura; family Ranidae; genus Glandirana; species Glandirana rugosa. The sequence continues at coordinate 181,633 of BLSH010019114.1, read as the reverse complement.
CAAATCATTTGGTGGAGGGGGGATTATGGTGTGGGGTTGTTTTTCAGGGGTTGGACTTGGCCCCTTAGGTCCAGTGAAGGGAACTCTTAAGGCGTCAGCATACCAAGACATTTTGAACAATTTCATGCCCCCAACTTTGTGGGAACAGTTTGGGGATGGCCCCTTCCTGTTCCAACATGACTGCACACCAGTGTACAAAGCAAGGTCAATAAAGACATGGATGAGCGAGTTTGGGGTGGAGGAACTTGACTTGCCTGCACAACCCGATAGAACACCTTTGGGATGACCCACAGAGGGGGTCTCTGGCACAGACTGCATGTTACGTGTGGAGTAACTTTAACAGCACGAAAGAGCACTGTGGTTGCACTTAGTCACCTTTAATAATCGGTGATCATGTATTTCTAGGAGCACCATCCAGACACTTGGACACTTTTCAGTGGTTTCATCAATGAAAGTTTGTGTGATCACCTAGTACATCGATTATGTTTATGTGGACTTTGTGTTAGCACAATATAAGCAATTTCGAACATTTTTGAAGCACTTGGACATTTAGTAAGCGCTTTGTTTGGAATTTGTGGTTTTGGTTATTGTGAGATATGTTTTTGCACTGAACACATCCATACGTTCTGAATGGGATATATGGCTTTATTTGTGAATTTATATTTATTGCTTTGAGTTTGTTCATAGCACAATTTTTATACACATGGTTTATACATAAGTGATTGGTGTTCAGAAGCGCTGCCTATTCTATAACATCCATTCACCTTTGGGATGAATTTGAGTGGAGACTGTGAGCCAGGCCTTCTTGTCCAACATCAGTGCCTGACCTCACAAATGCTCTTCTGGAAGAATGGTCAAACATTCCCATAGACACTCCTAAACCTTGTGGACAGCCTTCCCAGACGAGTTGAAGCTGTTATATAGGTGCAAAGGGTGGGTCAACTCAACATTGAATTCTACGGTCTAAGACTGGGATGCCATTAAAGGTCATGTGCGTGTGAAGACCGGTGTCGCTATACGTTTGGTAATATAGTGTATATTCTGTGTAGTATTCAGTATCTAAATGCCTCTGCCCTTAGAAAAGTTTGTTTCGGTGGGAGTTGGCAGACACGTCCTCTGAAGCTTTAGAGGTTTATTGTATATATTTAATAATTGTTTAAGGTTTGACACTTGAAATATTCATTTCCGTTCTACCCACCCTTCCTAGTGTAATGTATTGTATCTGAAGACGCCAACTGTATTTTCATTCTGTCCAGCACTTATTTATCCCATTGGAGTCTCAATGTGTTTACAACCTGTGACATAATTTCCCCATATCTGCTTTCCCACGTTCCTCTGCCACCTATACCAGCTTTAGGGCTCTTGTAGACTGTAGCTGCAGTCGGAATTCTATAAGAAAAGCATGTTGGTTCTCACTAACATTAGACATCTCCTTTCAGAGATTAGTAAGGTGTGGACAGCACCAGTATGACAGTGTGCTCAGAGAGAAGTACATTCCTGCCGGAGGATCGGGTCACCATGTAGTCATCGTTGAGAAATTAAAGTGTACAGATTCCCACTCCCTCTCCTCTTGACCTCCCCGTGAGCCTGTCCCAGCTTTACTTCCTGCTGAAGAATGGAGCGATTGTATGTCCAGCTCCTGAACCCTGAACAGTCCTGGGATCCTTCCAAGCCAAGCTCTCTTGTAAATCGCCCACTCGTTACTCATTATTCAGATTTCAGATCAAATGGAAAGAGGAAGACTGGCTGTTATCTCGCCTCTCAAGCTGGCTTAAATATTACTGACCTTAAAGAGATTCTAAAGGAATTAAAAAATAATAATAAACGTGTTATACTTCCCTGCTCTGTGCAATGTTTTGGAACATAGCAGCCCCAACCCTCCTCTTCTGGGGTCCCTCACTGGTGCCCCTAAAACACAGCATTCCCAATGCACACGTTCCTGAAATATGGTAACAAAACTGAATATAAATGGGTGCTGAAAACTGAAGACCTTCACATGGAAAATATGCCACCAGCACACCAAGGATCCCCAGGACAGGTCCAAAGCTTTATTCAGCGATCATGTAATAGTTACAGAAGCAACGTTTCAGAGCCTTGCAGGACTCCTTCATCAGGCATGCGCTTCTGGCTCCTCCCCCTGATGAGTGTCCCCATAGCAAGCCACTTGCTATGGGGGCACTCGTGCGGGCGCACTCCCCAGCCACGCGCTGTGTGTCCATTGACACACACGCACAGAGTGGCTCAACCCCACCCCCCGGTCTCTCCTCACTGACTGTGATCAGAACAGGAGCCAATGGCTCCCACTGCTGCCTCAATCTCCAGTGAGGAGATTTTGGACAATTTCATGCTCTCAGGCACAACGCTGGATCCAAATCGGGCTCAGGTAAGTACAGGCGGTCCCCTAGTTACAAACATCCGACTTACGAACGGCTCCTACTTACAAACAGAGGGAGACAACAGGAAGTGAGAGGAAATCTCCCCCTAGGAAGGGAAGTTCACTCCTGTAAGAGTTATTATGGGAAAAAGGTGTCTCCACTGAAGCTTTATCACCAATCCTTGTTTCCACAACAACCAAAAATTTTCAAAATCCAATAATCATTGGGACAGGAAGTGAGGTGAAATCTTCTGAACAGAAACATAGACAGCACAACAAACATTACAGGGGTGTTAACCCTTCCCTATGCTATCAAAAAAGCATAAAAATATTTTTTTTTGGCTGAAGCTACACTTAAAAAATGTACCTGTTCCCACTTACAAACAAATTCAACTTAAGAACAAACTTACAGTCCCTATCTTGTTTGACCGCCTGTATAAGGGGGGTGGGGGGTAGTTGCACATAGAATGTTTGTTTTTTTTCCCCTTAATACAGAAAATGCATTAACAAGTTACTAAACCCAGCACCCTGCATTCGCTATAACTGGTCTCCCACAGTACACAGACCATGGAAATGCAATTATTTTAGTAAATATAAACTGCTAAATACCTTTTCTCATCAGCAGTATATAGCAGTCTTGTGACTTCTATCAGTGTCCGGCCGAGCACTGGTTAAAGTTTGGAGAAGGACTTTTTATTCTTCTCTGACTGTCCCATGAGGCTGCATGACACCTGACCCTTTGTCTAGGCCCTGTGCTGATCACATGCACCCTCCCCCCCCCCAAAAAAAAACAAACTGAGCATGTGCAGAGTGCCCCGAAGACTCTAATTTCAGAAAGTGGATGGAGGACAGTAAAAGAAGAATTTTTACACAATTCGGAAGATTAACCCCTCAGGTTTTAGAGTGAGTATAACCAGCATGATTTACTGCATATACACACTGATTTTACTGTTGTGGGTTTAGTAACCCTTTAAAGTAGAAAACCTTCTACTCTTAGAGACACTTTAAAATGCTTGCTGTTAGACTTGTAGCTCCATGTCAGATGTGAATATGTTGTATGATTCATGCAGACATCCTGGTTCATGGAATATAGTCCATAGTGATGATGTACAGGCTGTAGCCACCAATCAAATCTTGGCTTTCTTTAGGACAGTGCAGTCAAAACAAGGAAGGATGTTTTTTTGATTGCTTACCCTCCTGAACTTTATCATGAGCATCTAAAAGTGAAGACCTTAGCTCCCAGTACACAGAGCACATTCATACCTTCCATTTTGTGAGAATTTTGGGTGGGTTTTGGGTGTGGTTTAAAGCCAAACTCCAGGGGGCAAAAATGTGACCTTGCAGTGGGGCTTCCCCTGCATTGGAAAGTTTCAAAGTTCGTTAAGGCCTAGGGGACTGCAAAATACATTTACTCTCCTGATCTTCCACTCTGTCTCCATCGGTCGAAGGTCCTTTGATGTCATGAAGACCTAATGCATAACCCACCTCCCTTGCATTGGACGTAGGGATGCTGAGTAACATTCCACTACTGAAACATAGGGGAGTAGATGAGAGTATTAGTACGCAAAAGGAGGATCAGAAAATTAAATATTTTTCCAAGACTTCGAAACATAACCGAGCATGTAACGATTGCAGTGTGGTGGGAACCCTACTGCAGGGGAACGTTTTTGTTTGGCCTGGCAATGACATGTAATGAACCACTTATTGAAGATTTTTCTTTTATGGATACTTTTAGGAAATTACTTACCCACTTATAAGAAGTCATTGGGTGACTCTGGTTATTGTATATCCCTTGTAACTGAGACTTTACCTTTGGAAGAAATGACCATTTGAATGGAGGACATTGCAGGTCCACGTTATCACACTTCTTCACTCAATGCTTCATGTGTCTGTATTGGTCTCCCTCAGAAAAGCTTCCATGGGTTCTCACAAAATACTAAGGCTGGACACACATGGGTGAATTCTGCCAGCGCAGTTATTGTCCATGATCAACCAGTGATTAATAGTTGGTAATCACTTCATATGGGGAACCATGGAGTGTAGCATCCAACTGCCTTGGTAGTAATCGCTAACAATTAATCATGAGTAATCAAGGGCATTTTTAGTTGCACTTGCAAAAATCACCCATGTGCACCCAGCCATATGGTGTTGATAGTTTGCAGGTACAGTACTGCGATAAAGTATTTGCCCCCTTCCTGATTCTTTATTTAAATGATTCAGATCATCAAACAAATGTTAATATTACACAAAGATAACCGGAATAAATACAAATTGCAGTTTTTAAATGATGGTTTCATTTATTAAGGGGAAAAAGCTGCTTGGCCCTATGTGAAAAAGTAATTGCCCCTTAACCTAGTAACTGGTTGTGCCACCCTTGGCGGCAACAACTGCAATCAAGTGTTTGCGATAACTGGCAATTGGTCTTTCGCATTGCTGTAGCTGGATTGTAGCCCACTCTTCTTTGCCAAATTGTTTTAATTCAGCCACATTGCAGGGTTTTCCAGCATGAATGGCCTCTTTAAGGTCAGGCCACTGCATCACAAACAAATTTAAGTACAGACTTTCATTGGGCCACTCCAAAACCTTCATTTTGTTTGTTTTTTTTAGCCATTCAGAGGTGGACTTGGTAGTTTGTTTCGGATCATTGTCTTGCTGCATAATCCAAATGTTCTTGAGCTTGAGGTCAGGAACTGATGGTTGGACATTCTCCTTCACGATTTTCTGATAGAGAGCAGAATTCATGGTTCCATCAATTCTGGCAAGTCGTCTAGGTCCTGAAGCTGCAAAGTGACCCCAGACCATCATACTACCACCACCATGTGTGACTGTTGGTATGATGATCTTTTTATGACAGTCTTGGGGATAGTCAAGATATTTTTTGGCAAATGTGAGATGAGCCTTTTGAGTTATTTTTGGTCAGCAGTGGCTTTCGCCTTGGACGCCCATGGACGCCATTTTTGCTTATTATTGAATCTGAACACTGACCTTAACTGAGGCAAGTGAGGCCTGCAGTTTAGATATTGTTTTTTTTATGACCTCCTGGATGAGTCGTCGTTGTGCTCTTTGAGTAATTTTGGTAGGCCGGACACTCCTGGGTAGGTTAACCACTGTTACAAATTTTCTCCAGTTGTGGATAATGGCTCTCACCGTGGTTCACTGGAGTCTCAAAGCCTTAGAAATGGCTTTGTAACCCTTTCCAGACTGATACACATCAATTACTTTGTTTCTTATATGTTCTTGAATTTTGATTGCGGCATGTTTCTTTTTTCGATCTTTCAAAGCACTTTACTTTTGTCAGATTCTAGTTAAAGCGGAGTTCCACCCAAAAGTGGAACTTCCGCTTTAAGGCCTCCTCACTGGCTCTGGATGCTGAAACTGAGCTTTTTTACAGGTACTTCTGCTCACGGTCGCCTTAGGCGATCGGAAGTGGAAGATGTCTCCCCCCCCCAAAGTCTTCTGGGACAAAGGACAGGTCCTAAAAGACTTCGGGACCAATCACAAAGCGCAGTGCGCGCCTGGCCGTGAAGCTGCGGCCGGGTGCCCACAGTAACAATGCCGGCGCCGCGGACAGGAGGGGGAGAGATCTGAGGCTCCTTGGGGCCCCATCGCTGGACCAGGAGACAGGTAAGTGTCTGTTTATTCAGTCAGCAGCTACTCATTCGGAAAGGGTGGAACTCCGCTTTAAGTGATTTCTTGATTCAGCAGGTCTGGCAGTAATCGGGCCCGGGTGTGGCAAGTGAAATTTAACTCAACTTTCCAAAAAATGTGGTTATTACAGTTCATGATTTAGCAAGGGGGTGGGGAATAACTTTTTCACAGGCCAGGCAGGTTTGGACAGCTTTTTTCCTTAATAAATCAAATCATCATTTAAAAACTGCATTTTGTATTTACTCAGGTTATCTTTGTGTAATATTAAAATGTGATGATCTGTATTATTTAAAGCAGTTGTATACCCCCAAAAGGCATTTTTACCTACAGGAAAGCCTGTACGGTTTAGGAGATGTTCCACTTGCATGTTCCGGACCTTGCCAGAAAGAAAAAAAGCTCCCACGCGTTCTAGTGACGTTTCGCGGCTCCGGCCACTCACGGCGCCGGAGCCGCAAACCCAGAAGAATCCCCACAGGGAAGATGTCCACTCCCGTGCAGCCCTGCGGGAGCTTCATTTTGAGGTAAGTATTTCATAATGAGCTAGTATGCGGTTGATTGCAAGCTCTTCAGTGTGTGAAGACACATCAGACCTTTTTTATACTCATTTGGGTGTTTGTGAATACATTAACTGACAAATTGCAGTATGTCTTTGTTGTTTTTATTAAGCGAGAGAATACATTGTGTTGATTTTATTGTTTTGTTTGTTTTTTTGGTTGGTAGCTTTTTATTCATTTTTCTTTGCCAAATATATTCTTCTCCTATAAGTGCATTGAAGTGAAAATTTTCTTCATAGTCAGCTGTTTTCAGCTGCATGCAATGGCTTTTTTTTTTACCCTTGTGTTCTTGTCATAGAAGACAGATGTACGTCATTACCTGCTAACAGTTCTTCCCTGCAGGATGAGGCCGTGTCTACAGACGGCTTGTTCTGAAAAGAGCCCTGGCTAGCTCATTTGAGAAAACTGAAGCAATTGTTGAACAGTTGCTCATAGCACTAGGGTTTAAAGTGGAACTAAACCCAAAACTATCTTATTGTAACTTACCAATAATTTGGTGTGGTGGCTACATTCGTTTTTCTTTTTTTTTTGGGGGGGGGGTTTCCCTGCTGTCTTCACCTGGTGATCTGGCCAATAGCACACTTGTTCAGATACGATAAAAAATTAAACAATGAGGTGTACTAACTTTTTTCACATGGTTGCAGCTATAGGCAGCATAAAATGGACCAATCTTCTTTCTGTTAAGGTCCCTTTCACACAGGCATTCCGTTGAGGTCCGCCGGTCAGTTTTTCATGCAGCCTTATGGAGCGACGGATGTCAGCGGAGACATGTATGCTGACATCTGCCACTATCTGATCCTGTCCGTGAAGTCCAGATGGATGCAAACCCTATTTTGGTCCGTCTGTAGAATCGGAGTGAATCGGATGAGATCGGACAGGCAGATCTGTTATCATCCGATCTCCATAGAGGAGAGTGGTGCTCTGACAGATCTGTCTCCGCACAGTGAGTGGAGACGGTATCTGTCATCCGCCTGCTCAACGATCAATGGATCAATCCCTGCTGAGCAGAGTGGACTCCGCAAACAGACAAACTCGTGTGAAAGGGGCCTAAGGCTGGCCATAGGTGATTCATTTTTTTTTTTTTTACCCCTTTAACCACTTGTTTGAATGTAGAAAAATGACCCGATTCCCCTCATCAATGCATTTGAGGTAGATGGGGGGAATCCTGCTTTGCCTTTGTATTCTCGCAGTGGGGAGACTTTCCCGCCGTCAGAATACACTCACTGATCAGCGCTGCTGGCCATAGCTGGCAGCGCTGATTAAACTAAAGTTTTTTTACCAGGGTGGTTGTATAAAAGTTGATTGGTAAATGGGGTTCATTTGGGACAGAGCAGTCACTAGTGGTTGTACCACAAGGCTCGGTACTAAGTCCTTTTCTGTTTAATGTACAGGGAGTGCAGAATTATTAGGCAAGTTGTATTTTTGAGGAATAATTTTATTATTGAACAACAACCATGTTCTCAATGATTCCAAAAACTCATTAATATCAAAGCTGAATATTTTTGGAAGTAGTTTTTAGTTTGTTTTTAGTTGTAGCTATTTTAGGAGGATATCTGTGTCTGCATGTGACTATTACTGTGCATAATTATTAGGCAACTTAACAAAAAACAAATATATACCCATTTCAATTATTTATTTTCAGCAGTGAAACCAATATAACATCTCAAAATTCACAAATATACATTTCTGACATTCAAAAACAAAACAAAAACAAATCAGTGACCAATATAGCCACCTTTCTTTGCAAGGACACTCAAAAGCCTGCCATCCATGGATTCTGTCAGTGTTTTGATCTGTTCACCATCAACATTGCGTGCAGCAGCAACCACAGCCTCCCAGACACTGTTCAGAGAGGTGTACTGTTTTCCCTCCTTGTAAATCTCACATTTCATGATGGACCACAGGTTCTCTATGGGGTTCAGATCAGGTGAACAAGGAGGCCAAGTCATTAGTTTTTCTTCTTTTAGACCCTTTCTTGCCAGCCACGCTGTGGAGTACTTGGAATCGTGTGATGG
>BLSH010019114.1:157237-168763 GCA_018402905.1 Glandirana rugosa | reverse complement strand
TCCACTATTGATTTCTAGTTTATCTCCTTGGTCCTGGTGAAAGAAGACTACGTAAGGTCTTAAGACAAACGCAAAAGTTGACGGACCAGTGTGACAATGAACAAAACGTCAGTAGACTTTATTTATGGGGGGTTTACGAAAGGAGACATCACGACCGGTTGTGGCATGGGGGTTATAACATGAGATAGTTCCCTAAGAAAACGGGATCTTCGTAATAAAATGTAAATCTTTGTACCTTGACGTCAGAGGTGACGAAACTGGTTAGAAGGTCGTTCCGGTTTGGGACAAGGTACAATGTCTGTGGCTGTAGTAATATGTTGGTTAATTTGATACATTTCCTTCAGTAGATATTCCACAATATGTACATAAACTTCATGGGTGCCAATAATGGTGAGCAGGACTGTATATCTTTTTGCTGATGATACAAAGGGGTTCAAATAGGATTGATATCCCTGGAGGTGTCTGTAACATGGAACAGGGTTTGGCCTTGCTGGAAGATTGGTCAAAGCAGTGGAGACTGCAGTTCCATGTTTCTAAATGTAAAATAATGCTTCTAGGGCAAAAGAATCCCTTGATAGAGTACAATATTGGGGGTACGGTGTTGGCCAGCACTACAGAGGAAAGCATTTGGGGGGTATTTATTTCAGATGACTGCAAAACAAGTAACAGTGTGACCAGGCAGTTGAAAACGCAAACAGAATTCTGGAATGCATCAGAAGAAAGTGGTCCTGGTTCCTCTATTTGATCTTTAGTTATCACCTAGAGGGGTCACCAGCAAGAGGAAGGAGGTCCTGATTCCTCTATATCAGCGGTCATTCCGCCTACCGGCACCATCATTGGGGCACTATTCTTCCCATTGATTCCAACAATGGGGTACTATTCCTTTATAACTAATAATGAGGCACTAATGTTGGGACATTTTCTACTCCCACTGACCACAGTCCAGTCCCCCTAAAGCCTGAAGGGCAGTAAACTGGCCCTTTGCTTAAATAGTTTGGAGACCCCCTGATCTATATTGATCTTTATATCACTATAGAGATTACCAACAGAGGAAGGAGGCCCTGATTCTTCTATATGGAGACCTCCTTTAGAATTCTGTGTCCAGTTCTGGAGACCTCACTTACACAAAGATATTGATAAGATAGAACGAGTCCAGAGATGGGTAACAAGAATGGTGAAAGGTCTGATGGATAAAACGTATCAGGAGTAGGGTTGCCACATCATCCCTTTAATCCAGGACACACATGAATTACCCAGGTTCTGAGGCTAATTTAATGCAGATACGGCACCAAGTGAGTTTCATTACCACCTTAATCAGCCACAGAACCTGTGTAATTAATATGTGTCCTGGATTAAAGGGATGATTTGGCAACCCTAATCAGGAGAGACTTCAGGAACTTAAAGCTGAACTCCACCCAAAAGGGGAGTTTATGCTTTAAGCCCTCATCCTGCCCACCCCACAATCTTCTGGCTGGTGTAGGACCAGCCCAGTGAAGATGGTGCTGGATCCCTAGACAGCTGCTGACTTTATATTTTTTTCCCCAGAGTTGGTTGTCTGCCCAGTAAAAAAAAAGCTGTAAGACAATAGCATAATGAGCTAGTATGCACCGCATACTAGCTCATTATGAAATACTCACCTTGAAATGAAGATCCGCCCGGGCTGCTTGGTCCCCTCTGAGGGAGCGGACATCTTCCCTCGGATCTTGCTTCTGGGTACACATCTCCGGCACTGTGACTGGCATGCGCGTGGGAGCCTGTCTTTCCGGCAAGGTCCGGCGCTATACGCCGGGCCTTTGCAGGGAAACCTTACAGGTTTAGGAGATATTCATTTTACCTACTGGTAAGCCTTACTATAGGCTTACCTGTAGGTAAAAACCCCTCAAAAGGGTAGACAACCGCTTTAACCTCCTCTTTAATAATGTACAATCTGGAGGTAAGAAGGGAAGGTGAGACATGATTGAAACCTTTCAATACATCAAGGGGGTGAATAAGGTTCAGGAGAGCAGGATTTTCAATATGAAGCCAAGATGAAGAACATGGGGACCTCAAACTAGCAGGAGGAACGTTCAGAACTAATCTTAGAAAGTCATTTTTTACCAAGGAGTAGTTGATATTTGAGGAAACACTGGTGTAGCTGGAGAGTAGGGGAGGCAGGAGGCCTCACACGTAGCCCTCCAAACTTTTGGGGGCACGGTGAAGATGGTTTGCACCACTTTATACTGTAGATCAATATCTGGAATTAAAGAATGAGGGTATATAGAGCATCGAAGAGGATTATTTGCTATTCGGTAGTTTCGAGAGGACTAATAACTTCAAGTAGTACATGGTTACAGAACATCTTTGGCTATTAATTTTCTGGTAATTCCAGCAGCAGAATTTATTTACCGACCAGAGAACACTCGGCATTCAGCTATAGTGCTCCGTACAGATCATTCATCATCTCCTCACGCTCCTCACTTAATGGACGTTTTGTTATACAGCTCTGATGTTATTAAACTGGAGAGAAATGTCTGTTGTAAGGAGCCACTTGCATCTCAAACAGCCTTCTGCTGTGTGTTCTCTGCATAGCTGCTTTTTTCACCGTATTCCTCCATTAACCTCGGAGCTGTGCTGCGTGGGTGTTGTGTATGTCGGGTCATGATGGCCCTATTCATATGTATATTGTAATGAGTATTTCTAATAACCCATTGTGTTTCTGGGCATGTTTCCTGTCTACACAGATGACCTGCAGTATTGTGCGATCTTTATTCAATGTAAGGTAATTTATATGGTTGTCCATCCAATCATCTGACAAATCATGAAATTAAAACAAACATACAATTTGTATCTGCCTGGTTACTTTAAAGCAGAACTACACTGCATCTGAGCACCAGAAACGCTATTTAATGGATAAGTTCACCTTTCATAACATTCGCCCGCCTGGCCACATCACTCATTCATAGTTTATGTGAATGGAAAACTACAAGTCCCTTTAGCCTTTGCAACTGTTGGTTTGTAGTTTTCATTGAACTAATGCTGCACTGTGGATCTCTGTAGTTGTTCACTGAGTCTTCCTTTCAGATTGTATCTGCTTGCTCGTACGATGTACAGGCACATAGACACACTGACAGATCTGCAGGAGACCTGCATGGCTGATCGCTGGTGAAATGCTTTAGAGCAGGGGTGTCAAACTCCATTTCATCGCGAGCCACATCAGAATTATGGTTACCCTCAAAGGGCCGATTGTATCTGTAAGAGGTAGAGCACCCCACTCCCTCTTATTTCAGATGCAAAGAGCCCCCCTGCCATCAGAAGTCAAGAGTCCCCCAGCCTCCCTTACATCACAGCACACCTCCCTTAACTTGTACTGCTGCTGGAAAGAAGCTGGGGGTGGAGCTGAGAAGCAGAAAGTGCAGGGTCTGGAGGAGGACCAGAGGAGGGCTGGAGTCTGAATGCTGAGATGAGGGGGTGCTGCGGCTGCACAGAGAGGCGCAGGACCTGTAGGAGGAATTCTGTACTGCTCTCTGCTGCTGACTGCTGAGACAGGGAAGGAGTGGGAGCAGAGATTATCCTCTGTGGCTGCACAGAGAAGCACAGGATCTGGTAGATGAGTTCGGTCTTCCTCTCTGGTGTTGATTGCTGGGACAAGGTGGGGGGTGGAGACGAGGGGGTTGCCGCAGCTGCAGGAGAAGTGTGAGGGCCACATGAAATCGCCTGGAGGGCTAGATTCGGCCCATGGGCCTTGTGTTTGACATGTGTTTTAGAGGCTCCAGAAACAAAAATAATAATGAATGCACGTTTTTTTACTTGCAAAAAATGTGTATTATTATTATTATAATTGTTATTATTTATATAGTGCCAAACAGTTTGCACAGTGCTTTACAACATGAGGGTACACAGTATAATTACAATACAATTCAATACAATAGGAATTTGAGGGCCCTGCTCGTTAGAGCTTACAATCTATGAGGGAGGGTCAAGTGATATAAAAGGTAATAACTGTGCGGGATGAGCTGATGGAGAAAATAAAAGTACAGTTGTAGGTGTGGGCTGAATTGGCTTCTCTGAAGAGGAGGGTCAGGAGGAGGTAGAAGATAGTTGGACAGATTGGGGTAGGGAGTTCCATAGGATAGGAGAGGCTTGGGAAAAGTCCTGGAGGCGAACATGGTTTTTTTTATTAAAAGTTGAACTTATCCTTTAATTCATTTATAGTATTCAGCGTAAAATCTCCCCCATCCATCCAAGTCTCCGCTTTATTTTGCTGAGAAATCACATTGAAAAACACCCCCTAGCATTTCTGGCTGTGGCCATCTTGAGTAAGGGCAGATGATTTATGTAGCATTTACTTCCTAGAATCCGGCTGCCCTTAGCTGAGGCCTGCAGACAGGAGGGCATACTTGGCTGAGAAATCCCCTTCTGCAGACTCCTGGAATATAAGACATCATTTGTCTAGACCTAGAAACTAGGAAGTAACTGAAGAAATGTGAAAAAATGGTTTAAAACCACTTCAATGCTGGGAACGTTCACCCAATTTTCAGCTTTCAGCGCTGTCGCATTCTGAATGACAATTGCGCGGTCATGCAACACTGTACCCAAACACATTTTTTTATCCTTTTTTCCCACAAATAGAGCTTTCTTTTGGTGGTATTTTATCACCACTGGGTTTTTTATTTTTTGCTAAATAAAAAGAGAATCAAAATTTTGAAAAAAAAGTTGTTTTTTTTCTTCGTTTCTATTATAAAATTTTGTAAATAAGTAAGTATTCTCCTTCACTGACGAGCACTGATGAGGCTGCACTGATGGGCAATGATATGCAGCACTAATAGGCGGCACTGATGGGAACTTATAAATGGCACTGATGGGAACTTATAAATGGCACTGATGGGCACTTATATGTGGCACTGATGAGGCTGCACTGATATGCAGCACTAATAGGCGCCACTGGTGGGAACATATAGGTGGCACTGATGGGAACATATAGGTGGCACTGATGAGACTGCTCTGATGGGCACTAATATGCAGCACTTATAGGCGGCACTGATGGGAACTTATAGGTGACACTGATGGGAACTTATAGGTGACACTGATAGGTGACACTGATGGACTCTAATAGGTGGCACTGGGTACTGATTGGCACCTCTAATAAGCACTGATTGGCACCTCTAATAAGCACTGATTGGCACCTCTAATGGGCACTGATTGGCATCCTTGATGGGCGCAGGTTGGCATCAATTGAATTAAAATTTAGAGAAGTATGGCCAAAGCTTCTCATATGAGTCACAGGAGTGCACTTATATAGTGACCCAGAATCAGGCTTAAGTCCAATGTCAGCTGATGTCATAGAGCCTCTCCAGGCTCCGGAAGGATCCCGCCAATAATGTTGGGATCCACCCAGATGCCTGATCAGCAGCTGCCTCAGCCTCAACACGCTGCTGATAGCCTGAGCAAACTACTCACACCCCCTCTCCTGCACAGAGCTCCAGTGCCTTTAGAACCACTTGAATGCAAAGCGGTCTGTGGTTTGAGGAATGGCAGACAGATGTCACAATCTTCCCTCCTCCAACCACAGAATGCCTTGCATTCAGTGAAAAGAATACAATAATTTTCTTTAGAATGTAGAAGGTGAATGAGTGACCTTCTATGGTAATTGTACTACTGCCAGAACTACAGATTTAAGCATGGGACATTCATTGCTTATAGTACTATGGGGTTTAAATGAGAGAACCCCTTCCTTTTTTGGTTTGTGAATTTTTCTGTAAACTAGTTGAATGCCCTGGCCAGGAGGGAGAGGGTGCGATTCCACGGGTATAGAGTAAGTCGCTCTTCTCATCTCCTGAATGAAGTCCAGTCACTCTCTCATCAGTGAGTAACGGATTCCTCCATACTAAAGGGACTGCCCAATTCCCTGAGGACCACGTTGATGAGCAGCGTCTTACAGATGCAGGAAATTGTGTTATGCTGGAGGATGATTCACTTGCCTGCAGCTTTGGGAAGAAACATTTAGTGAGTGAAATCTGATTTTCAGTTTGCTCATAGAATGGTTTTGGGGGAAATACTTTTTTTTTTTTTTTTGCTAGAGAACTAAAATGATCCTAACCTAAAACTGTTGGAGACGACTGCCATAAAACGATACGTTCACCTTTTGTGACATGTTACACCTATATTCAGGGTTACGAATGTACCGTCCCCTGCACCCCCCAATCCCCCGCCCTCGTAGCGAGGGTTGGATCTTCTCCCCCCACCCCCCCTGCGCTCGATGCCACAATTTAAAGTGGTTGTCTGCCCTAAATAAAAAAAAATAAAAGCCTGCAAGACAATAGCATAATGAGCTAGTATGCACCGCATACTAGCTCATTATGAAATACGCACCTTGAAACGAAGATCCGACCGGGCTGCTCGGTCCCCTCTGTGGGAGCGGACATCTTCCCACGGATCTTGCTTCCGGGTGCGCGGGCTCCGGCGCTGTGACTGCGCGGAGCCGCGAGACGTCACTCCCGCGCATGCGCGCGGGACCCGTTTTTCCCGGCACGGTCCGGAACTAATTCCGGGCTTTGGGGGGGACACACGGCGCATGCGCCATAAAACCACATTGAATTAGAAAGGGAATATCTTCTAAACTGTACAGGTTTAGGCGATATTCATTTTACCTACAGGTAAGCCTTATTCTAGGCTTACCTGTAGGTAAAAGTAAACAAAATGGGTAGACAACCGCTTTAAAGAAAATGCGCCCGTGCCTGGTCACTGGAAATAATCTACCCCTCCGACGCTTCCAACATGACCAACATTTTGGATTATGGAAGACCTCCCTGTCCCTCTCAGAGATAAATCTGCAGACCAGACTAAAGCCACGTTCACACGGGCCGAATGTCGGGCGGCATTGGATGGTTCAATAGAAACAAGCTGACATTCGGCCTATGTGTACGGCAGCCGATCCGACAGAAGTCGGCCACTCAGCTGCCATCTGCCGAAGGCTCATGACCGAGAAAGGTCTGCTGAATGGCATCCTGATCAGTGATCTCAGCCAATGTCTGAGAGCGCTCACCGGAGTGTTCTGGAGGGGGGGGGGCGGGTCCCCCTGTCAGAACACAATAGCTCAGCAGGGGAGCTTGCTGTACTAACATCAGATTGTTAGTACAGCAGCTTCAACCTGAGCAGTCAGGTTTTTTTTTTTTAGTTCAACCCTCTGGGTTGAACAAAATAAAAACTGGTAATGTGTACGAGGCTTTAGGCAGCTCATACAGTAATCATTTTTTTCTTTTAACCAGCGGTTTGAAGGAAAAAAATAAGATCCGTTTCCCCCATCCACACATTTTAATGTGGATGGTGGAATTACTCCTGCTGTGCTTTTGTAGTCTAACAGCGGGGAGCTTTCCCCCACCGGCAGAATATAATGATCAGTGTTGGCGGCTTTAGTCGGCGGCATGATTGTTCAGGAAAAGCCTAACATGCTTGGTTGTACATCGGTCGTCGGACAGCTAGCTCATACATGGAACAAATTTTCCATCCGTCCTTGCTGAACCAGCCAAATTTCAATCCATGTACTGCTGGCCTAAGAAATGGTTCTACTAGGAAGAAATCAAATGCTTGTCCCAATACAAACAATGCAATTAGAAGGGAAAAGCGGCTGTAAACCCTCACATACCCAGTGAAGTGACTGTCCTCAGGTGATGCAGAGATTAAGCAAATCCTCATACATCAGTTGTACCTGTTTATCTGCAGTCTTCTCTACATCCATTTCAAAGTGCAGAATTTATAAAGCTGAGTGGAGAGCTAAAATTACACAGTATTGAGCTGATTGGAGGGACGGCACACAACCCCTTCACACAGGAACAGTGCTGAGGCTGTCAATGAGCAGGAGCTCCCTCCTCTGTCACCATTTTTCTCTTGGTGTCAGGAAAACATGTCAGAAGTGATTCATGCTGATAGCAGAGGAAGGAGGCAGTGGACAAAAATGACACATAGTGTTCTGGACTGAGACAAGTACACACTATAGAGGTATATGCTTTGTTCATATTTCATGTCTGAGGTTTACAACCACAGTAATGCTTGCAACCCTAACTCCTCTTTTTTTTTTTTCCCCCCCTGCCTCAGGCTGGAACCTTTCTAACTTCCCCTTTAAACTTTCCTTCTTTAGGCCTGGTTCCCACCTATGCGTTTTTTAGTGCTTTTTGCAGGAACGCACTACAGTGCATTTAACATGATTTCCTATGGGTCACATTCACATCTATGCTTTTTTCAGCTGCTGCATTTTTGCAAATAGTCAGCAACCTTTTTCAAAACGCTTTTTGGTTCAATAGACTTCAATGGAGAAGCTGCAGAAAAGCATGTAGTGCATTTTTGCTGCGATTTTGTCGCAATTTGCATTTTTTTATCTGCCCAACAACAAACTGGCCAAAAAGTAAAAAAAATTAAAAGCATAAAAAATGCAAAACTCCTAAAAAAAAATAAATAAATAAAAAAAGTCAATAATGCAAAACGCACCGCAGGAATGGATCAAAAACAAACTGCATAGGTGTGAACCAAGCCTTAATCCCTATCTCCCAATCAAACCGCATGAAAATGGTTAGCTTTCACCGAGCGGCTTATGTTGTCATCTCCAGCTGCCCATGTTTTTATTGAAGACACGTTGTGTATATACGGATAGTATTCCATACCTGACTTCTCATGTATAGTTGGATTTATTTGTCTACTTATGATTGCCTATTTCCATTTTGGTGAATCTCGCATACTAAATCAAAAAAATGGGAAAGAAAAAAAATGTATTTTTAAATTTAAAAAAGATAATTTGGCAAAAATGAGTCATTCAGTGGGGTGCGCTATGCCATTGGAAAGAGAGGCTTTTATTTTCTTAGTGAAGGGCAAGGAAAAGAAAAATCATTCACAAAACGTTCTCTACATTGTCACCTTCAGCTGCCTTGTCATCCTTCTTCTCCAGCACAGAGGCAGGCAGTGCTTTATGGCATGCGACGGAGACCTTAGGCTGAAACACATCACGTCTCTTGCAGTCAGTGTTCCTCTACACATCCATGGCGGTGACAACTGGGAGCAAAGAAACAAGAAGGAGATGCTCTCTCCTCGCTGTTTCTCACTCTCCTACTCTGCAACATCCCCCCCTTTGTATAACCACTAAGGCCCCTTTCACACCAGAGGCGCTTTACAAGCGGTTTTTAGCTAAAAACAGCACCTGTAAATCGCCTCTTAACTGCCTCCTAATGCAGTCCAGTGTGAAAACCTGAGTGCTTTCACACTCGGGCGGTGCGCTTGCAGGACGGTAAAAAAATCTCCTGCAACCCGCATCTTAGGGGCGGTGTGGGAGCGCTGTATACACCGCTCCTCCACCGCCCCTGCCCATTGAAATGAAACACCGCTTCGGAAGCGCCACTAGCTGGCACTTTTAACCCCTTGTGGGGGGGGGGGGGTTAAAGCACACCGCTGCCGCCCCATTGGCGCCGCTAACAGCGCCGTAAATTAGCGCCGCAAATTAGCTGTATTTTACCACTAATGCTCCGCCGGCATAGATGTGAAAGTAGCCTTACTGCGTAACCATTCACCCACCGCTGTACATTTACGCACAGGTGACAAGTTATTTACATGGAGCAATTTTTAAATGGCACTAAGTTAAAGTGGTATTAAACGCAAAAGCAAACATTTTTTTATATTGCAGCTTACCAATTCTTAGATGTGATGGCTGCATTTCTTCTTTAGGCTTTCTTCTATTTTCATCTAGTAATCTGGCCACAAGTCTGTTGTTTTTTTCAAAAGCTCAAGCTCCCCAGCAGAATACATCAGGTTAAATGGATGAGACAAACCATTTAACCCCCCCCCCCAGACTGGCAATGTTGCTCTATGCTGTGCCTCCTGTGCGCTTTCCATCAGAGTGGTGTGTTATTGGCCATGTCATCAGGGGTAAACAGAGAGAGAAAGCCTAAAAAGCAATCTGATGCTGCCACCACATCTAATGATTGGTAAGGTGCAAAATAATAAATTTTTTTATTATTTTGCAGGCAAAGCCATTATGCCTGTTAATGTCTACCAAGCCACCATTGGACAGCTTTGTTAACAGACACAGTGCAACGAGCCAATCTGAGCAGCTCTGTACCAAGGGATTGCTGGTATTCATCATGTAGAAACCAATCACAGTGATCACAAAAAAAAACAAAAAAATGTAGTGTATACATTCCAGAGGCTGCCCCTTCCTCTTACAATGGAAGAAGTGGAGGAATGAGAAACAAATTAATCTTTCAGCAGCAGATAACATTTTTTTTTTTTAAAGCCTCTATCAATAAGGATATATTATACCACCCCCATTGTGTTTAGCTGGTTAGTGGGCATGGAGGAGGAGGGAGGGAGTGGGCTGTCATTTACCACTGTGTATACGCCCACATGTGTGACTCTATAGTCACATGGGCTGCTCAGATGTGATAGGAAGGAAATGCTCAGCATAGAAATTCACTGAAAACTGAGCATGTGCAGAGTTGCCAACACTGCTCTGCAAAATCACTAGCTGAATTGGGGGCATGGGCAGAGAGCCGAGATAAAGAGCAGCAGGATCAACCAGGTTTTATGCATACTCTCAGTGACTATGAACAACATGTAATACACCATTTATTGATAGTTTATTTCTTTTTTTTCTCTTTTTTTATGATGTGGGTTTAGTGACCCTGTAACCCTTCTTCTCTTGCCTGCGCCATGTTTTAACCTCCACAATACCAGCATGTGCCTCCATTTAAAAAAAAAAAAAAACAATTGTGGAAGAAAATGAGATCACCTTGAGGTGCCTACTTTCTAAAAGTGGGGGTGAATACTTTTCCAGGAGGGTGTTTGTACTGTCCTGGCATTTTCTTAACCACTTAAGGACCGGAAGGATTTCCAGCTTTAGGACCGGAGCCCTTTTTGCGATTCGGCACTGCGTCTCTTTAACTGACAATTGCGCGGTCGTGCGGCGTTGTACCCAAACGAAATTTGCGTCCTTTTTTTCCCACAAATAGAGCTTTCTTTTGGTGGTATTTGATCCCCTCTGCGTCATTTCTGATCGCCGCTATAAACAAAAGAAGAGCGACAATTTTGCAAAAAAACCCAAATTTCTTACTTTTTGCTAAAATACAAATCCAAAAAAAAAAATATAAAAAAACATTTTCTTTCACTGTTTTTGGCCGATTTATATTCTTCCTCATATTTGCGATAAAAAAAAAATCGCAATCGGCGTTTATTGATTGGTTTGCGCAAAAGTGGTCGCGTTTACGGATGATGAGAATTCATTTTTGGGGAAAAAAATATAAAAAAAAAAACCTAAACATAAAATCGTTTTTCATTCTTTAAACCCAAAAAAACGTTTTAACAGCGAGAAGAAAACAAATATCGCCGCTAGTCTTTACTGCGTCTCCCCTAGTTTATGGTGGTTTTCTTTCGAGATAAACACCCTTTTTTTCCTGCGTTTAAAGCAAACCCATGTTGCGGCGTGCTGGCGCGTTAACAGTCAATTTCTCTGCGTCACGGCTTAGCGTTTTTCCCGAGGCCAGGATTTCGACCTTTAGGAAGGCCAGGAAT
>BLSH010019114.1:130647-146195 GCA_018402905.1 Glandirana rugosa | reverse complement strand
AAACGAGGATACTCCCTAAGACCTACCTTGTGATTGAGAAAGTCTCGGTCGACACGTATTTCGGTAACTTGGGTTCAATGGCTTTATGCACAGCTGGCTCTGAAAGAGTTAGTGTTCCATCCAGAATCCCTCATAGGAGCAAAGTCTAGGATTACACATCCCCCGCTCCCTCATTACAACCAGTTATAAAACTTCCCTTTCATTTAAAGGGAGCAGCTGGCTGTGTGGGCTCGGAGCCAGCTGCAGAAGGGTGGAGCCGGGTGTCAGTGTACAGGAAGGGGGAACGCCGGGAAGATGTCCGCACCTGTTGCGAGGTGAACCTTCGGTGCTGGTGTAAAGTGGTGGGGATCAGGAGGGTTGGGGATCGTGTACTATGATAGCTAGGGGATTTTGTCTCGTAGGTTTAGTCTTGTGAGTTTTTGTAAGGCAATTTAGATCAGTGGTGATCCATTAACTAGATATAGGGGCCTCAGCTGAGGCTCCCTGGCATCATCATGGGACCAGGTCAGTGGTGATCCACTCACTAGATATAGGGGTCTCAGTTGTGGATCCCTGGCATCTTCATGGGACCAGGTCAGTGGTGATCCACTCACTAGATATAGGGGTCTCAGCTGTGGATCCCTGGCATCATCATGGGACCAGATCAGTGGTGATCCACTCACTAGATATAGGGGTCTCAGTTGTGGATCCCTGGCATCATCATGGGACCAGATCAGTGGTGATCCACTCACTAGATATAGGGGTCTCAGTTGTGGATCCCTGGCATCTTCATGGGACCAGGTCAGTGGTGATCCACTCACTAGATATAGGGGTCTCAGTTGTGGATCCCTGGCATCATCATGGGACCATATCACTGGTGATCCACTCACTAGATATATAGGGGTCTTGGCTGTGGATCCCTGGCATTATCATGGGACCAGATCAGTGGTGATCCACTCACTAGATATAGGGGTCTCAGTTGTGGATCCCTGGCATCATCATGGGACCAGATCAGTGGTGGTCCACTCACTAGATATAGGGGTCTCAGTTGTGGATCCATGGCATCTTCATGGGACCAGGTCAGTGGTGATCCACTCACTAGATATAGGGGTCTCAGCTGTGGATCCCTGGCATCATCATGGGACCAGATCAGTGGTGATCCACTCACTAGATATAGGGGTCTCAGCTGTGGATCCCTGGCATTATCATGGGACCAGATCAGTGGTGATCCACTCACTAGATTATAGGGGTCTCCACTGAGGCTCCTTGGCATCACCATGGGACCACATATTATTTAGTATGTTATGCTACAGAAGTCTGTGGGAAACCTTTGGGACGTGGTCAGAGGCTGTGGATATGCTACCAGAGTGACTGAAGAAGTGCTGCAGAAAACAGAGGCTGGGAACATGTTACTTGGGACTACGACTCACAATATAGACTGCTGGAGTCTGAGGGATGCACAACAATCACCAAAGTGCTGAAGAATGGGCACTAAAGGTTAAAGGCAGAAAGCTGCTCTGCCCCTCCGTGCTCACTGGAGCGCTGAGCTGTGGAGGGGGCGAGAGCGGTCAGCTCCGGCTCTCAGTGGCTCGCTGAGGGGCTATGCCAGGTGCCAATCCAGGCTTGTGGGCGGAACCCAACTCCATTGTGGCGATCTTGCCTGAGCCTGGACCTGCAGGGTAATGTCAGCTGACAGCGTGCTTCAGACCACTGTCTGCTGAAAACAGGTCACAGAAGTGCAGTTTCTTCTGTACTCCTCTGATCCACAGAGGAAGTACAGCCAAACAAGCTTTGGCTGTACTTATACTTTAAGGCTTGTTCATACTAGATGAGGTGACTGGCATTTTTTTTTTCAGGACCAGTCACTGAAAGGGCACAAAAAGACAAATGTTTTCCATGTGCCCTGATCACTCTGCAACAATGCCCTGGGTGTTGGAAGAAAACATCCTGTAATAATTTTTCCATATCGGAACGTAGCTCAGCTGAAGGGTCTGCATACTGCCAGTCTCTGCGTACCGCCGCCCTCTGCGCTCTCTTAAACATGCATTGCACCACCTCTTGCCACACCTCTCACTGGCACGTGCCCGCACACTAAGCCCTGGTTCACATTGATGCAATTTGGCATGCAATTTGACATGTCAAATTGCATGCCAAATTGGCTATTGCAGGCAATGGCACCGTCCGAATCGGTGCGACGCCTACTTTGCGGGACCGCACCGACTTCCAAGCGTAGTTTCTGGCCCCTTTCACACTTGTGCGACTTGTCCTGCGACTTTAGACTGCAAAGTCTCATGACAAGTCATTCCTTATGATTTCCAATGACAATCATTCATATCTGTACAACTTAGTCGTGCCGACTTCAAAGTAGTCCCTGCACTACTTTGGTCCGACTTTCATGCGAGTTGAGGTCCATAGACCTCAAGTTTGCACAGGCATTCCCTAAAATCACATCAAAATCTCACCACTTTCAAGTTGCGACGGTACGAAAGGGGCCTCTTTACTACTTTTGGTGATTTCAGGTGCGATTTCCATAGACATCTGTGCAGGAAGCCGCACAGATGTCACTGAAATCGTCAGACTGACATGCAGGAATGAAATGGTGTGAGTTCAGTTGAACTCGCAGCATTTCATTCCCTCAGCAGTGTGAACGCAGGCCCTGCATTTTACCTTGCGGGACGGTGTGAATGGGCCTTTTATGTGTGTGAAAGCAAATCCATGTCAGCCATAACAAACAATCCGATTTTCTTTTTCCATGCCGTTATCACTTGTTAAGGAAAACTAATTTACCAATGGCAAAACAGCCAGGTCATCTATCAGACCTTTTTATATGAAAGGTTAGCTGTGTCCTAGGTATTTACTCATCACACGCCTGTGTTTTTTTTCGTTACCAGAAACTGCACGTTACATTTGGTTTCTGTTTAATGAGATCACAAACTATTTCTAAGCTGTTTGGATATTCTGTTTGTCCTACAGGCTTTTATGGTGCAATGGAAATACAGACACTGGCAAATCAATGGTGCATATGCCTAGTATGTGTATGTAAAGAATACATGTATACTGTATATATGTGTGCATATTCCAATTGTAAATCTGAATATTAGCGTAATGATCTTCATCATTTGTGTACTTACGCGGTTGCTTCTTTTGCGGTCTTGTGACAGTGGTTCTATCTCCTCACCACTCTACCCAGATCTAAAAAAATATAAATTAAATTTAAAAAAATGTATTTGGTTATACTTTAGGGCCAGGCTTTATGCGTTTAGTGCCAGTCACATGTTGTGATCTTTAAATGGGTTACTTGACCATAAAGTAATTGTAAAAGTTAGATTTATTTACTAACAAATATGTCATACCTGCTGTGTGTAATAATTTTGCACAGAGCAGCCCCAATCTTCTTCTGGGGTCCCCCACCGAATGTCCCCATAGAAAGCCACTTGCTATGGTAGCACTCATGCAAGCTCGATCCCAAGTTGGCTCTGTGTGTCCATTGACGCACAGAGTGCAACTCAGCCCCGTCCTCCACTCCCTCCTCGCTGTCTGTGATTGACAGCAGCAGAAGCCAATGGCGGACTGGACTGAAATGCCTTGGAATAGGTAAGTATAGACATTTTTCTTCAACAGCAGTGGTCTCCAAATTGTGGCCCTGGAGCCCTGGATTTGGCATAATGCCTGCCACTGACGCCAACTATGGGGCATAATGCCTGCCACTAACATCAACTATTTCTCCCCCCTAATACCAAATATTGGGCATTGTTTACTCTTACTGGGGACACTTGGAGACCCCTGTTCTACAAGCTAGATAGTATGAGTTGAAGGGGAAGCAGATTTAAAGTGACTTAAGGTTCCGATTTTTATTTATTTTTTTAAATAATAAACATATCATACTTCCCTAATTCTGTGTAATGGTTTTGCATAGAGCAGCCCGATCCTCCTCTTCTCAGGTCTTCATTGGCTCTATTAGCTCCTCCCTCCTGCTGAGTGCCTCCAGAGAAAGCTACTTGCTCTGGGGGCACTTGTGTGTGTGCTCGCTCCTGAGCCGACTCTATAAGACACCCCGCTCCCACCTCACTGGCTGTGATTGACAGCAGCAGGAGCCAGTGGCTCCTGCTTTTGTGTCTCAGCCAATGAGGAGGGAGAGCCAAGGCTCCTGTTCACATCTCTGGATCGAGATGAGGTTCAGGTGAGTATTAGAGGGATCTGAGGGGGGAACTGTACACTGAGTCTGCATTCACACATGGGCGACCTGACTTCAGCTTGACTTTGCTAGGTGACTTCAGGCGACTTGCCACACGACTTATGCCAGGCGACTTTGCCTGTGGCCAATCAGAGAAGGGAGGGAGGGGGTTGCCCCAAATAAATTCTATTCTTTAACACTACAAATTTGCTTGTATTTAGATGAGGGATCCGACTTTGAGGAGACTTCTATTGAATTCTATGGGCACAAGTCGGATAGAAGTCGCCTCCAAGTAGTACAGGAACCTTCTCTGAAGTCGCCTTGAATTCAGAGCGACTTCAGTAGTGTATATTAAGATGGCTCCCATTCATTTCAATGGGATTCCAGATGTCAAGGGACTTGGGGCAACTTGAGACAACTCAAGTCGGATTGCAAGTCGCCCCTGTGTGAATGGGCACTGAAGGTTTTTTTTACCTTCATACATAGAATGCACGAAAGTAAAAAACAAAACAAAAAAAGTCCTCCTTTACAACCATTGTAAGAATGGATAGGTTTAGCCCAGACTTTCACTTTAATCCACTTCTACTACAATGCTTGTCTGATGGTGACATCTCATTCATGCTAACAAAACTTTGTGCCCACTGTGCTTACCATTCATACTGAACAAGGGCAAAGTGCCAGTGTACATTTCATCAACCATGTACTGGCCCCTCAACTTCTTTCCTCTAATTAGGTTAATTAGCTGCAAACTCTCATGGCATTGTGGCTGTGAATCAGAGGACTATCCCTCTGAATGTTTGGTCACTTGTGTTGAACACATGTAATAGTGTTAATAGGAAAGATTAGCACTGTACCATTAGACAACGTTACGATTTGTTTATTCCTGTTGGAAGACTTTGTAGTATTACACTGAAATTGTTCCAGATCTGCTCCAGCGCTGCAATTTTGGTGATTACAGCGATCAGTGCAGCTGGATTTGGGGGATCCTATGCATGCAATCTGGAGAAAAAAAAGCCTACGTTGCTCTTTTTTTATATATATTAATGGCTTCCATAGTGCATGGATTTTTTTTAATCCTTTATGGATCTAATTGTGAAAACACTGAACCCTCGGAAAAAGCAAATATTCTTGAGTCATCTGTATTATTCTTCAGTCCGGGTTCACATATGTGCGATGCGGGAACCAGCGAGATTACAGAGCCGGTTCCGACATCGCAGTCTACCCGCAGGCAGTTGGCACTGCTTTTTGCGAACCGCTGCGGGTTTCATTGCAAAGTTAACCCCTAGTTTTGTTCACAGATCGCACTGTGAACTTGCACATGAATCGGATCGCATAGGTGAGAACACCCATGCGATGCGATTCCAGTGCGGGAAAAAAAAGGTCCCTGCACCTTTTTTAGTGCAAATCCAGTGCCAGTTCTGGCTGAACTCGCACTGCTCAGACATCGCATGTGATCGGACCTGCGGTGCAGGTGCGATTCACATGCGATGTCTAAGATCGCAGAAATGTGAACCGGGACTGAATCTTGGTGTGCTTTGTGCATTTCTTCCAGATCTGTGCAGTAATCCAGTGTGAAACTTTACCTCTGTGTAGGAGGTTCGTGTAATAAAGACCGCTCACTGCTGCTCTCTTTCTTTGTGCAGGGGGACTGGTCTTGTCTCCGCCCCCTCCCAATAGTTTTCTGCTGGCCACCTGTAGTGGGTGGGGCCTGCTGGCCCCCTCCCACAGCTCTGGTCTCTGCACAGACTATGCATAGTGAAAATGTCACTGCTACAATTATGCCCGGTACACACAATGAGATTATCGGGCGAATGATCATTCTTTTTATGCATGCTAATCTCAGAATGAATCGGCAGTCACAAAATTAGTCACAAAAATTCTCGTACGGCAGAATAAAAAATCGGAAGTGATGTGTTGTAGTGTATTTGTATTGCATTTTGGAACAACTGTACTGGTTGAATGAAAATCGGGCATCGTACGAGAGAATTTTTCCGGCATGTCCGGATGGAAAATATCGGATGAATTGTTATGATTGGCTCTCAAGCTCTGTATTAACGTTCCGATTATCGTACGATCGCATTGAGCCTAGGTTCATTTTTTTTATTTATTTCAGGCACTTATATAGCGCCGTCAATTTACGCAGCACTTTACATGTACATTGTACATTCACATCAGTCCCCACCCTCAAGGAGCTTACAAGCTAAGGTCCCTAACTCACATTTATACACATACTGGGGCCAATTTAGACCAGATCTAATTAACCTACCAGCATGTCTTTGAAGTGTGGGAGGAAACCCGAGTACCTGGAGGAAACCCACGCAAGCACAGGGAGAACATGCAAACTCCAGGTAGGCAGTGTAGGTTCACATTGGTGCGGGAATGAAATCGTGCGAGTTCAGGTGAACTCACACGATTTCATTCCCGCATGTCAGTCCCAATTTCAGGTGCGATTTCAGAGACATCTGTGGGGCTTTCTGCACATATGTCATTGGAAATCGCACCTGAAATCGCCAAAAGTAGTACAGAAACTACTTTTGGAAATCGGTGCAGGGCCGCAAATGCAGCGTCGCACTAATTAGGACGGTGCAATTGCCGCCAATTTGGCATGCGATTTGACATCAAATCGCATTCTAAAATGCACCAATGTGAACCAGGGCTGAAAGCGGTATTTTCTGTACGACTTTCTGATCGTGTGTACGGGGCTTTACAAGGTAAATGTCTCGGTTTGTGAAGACAGTTGGTGCATCCCTTGTATCTTTGGAGGAATGTATTTCAATAAAAGTTTGTGTCTGGAGTTCAGCTTTAAAGTGATTGTAAAATCTTTTATGTTTATTAAAAATAATAAACATGTTATACATACCTCCTCTATGCAGTGGATTTGCACAGAGCAGCCCGAATCCTCCTTTCCGGGTACCTCTTCGGCTCTCCATTCAGACACGGCACCCCGGCCTGGCCCCACCCCCTTTTTATTCTCATTGGCTGACTTTGACAGCAGCTGGAGCCAGTGGGGCCGCGCTGCTGTCTCAGCCGATGGAGCCGAGGAGGGGAGTCTCGAACTTGTGACACAACTGTAATACGCTATTTTTTTAAAAATTAATTTGCTGATTTTTTTTTCCCCCCACAAAAGTGGATATACCCTTTAAGTCTATGGTGATATTTCTCAAAGCATCAGGAAAGTAGAGACAATGGATTAAAGTTCTAAAGTTGTTTTGTGTCTTTGAATGTATTAAAACCATTGTAACAGTTATTTTTTAAAAGGCACAGATCTCATTTAAAGAGGAAGTAAAATTCCTCTACTGTATTTTGCCTATAGGTAAGCCGATAATAAAGCTTACCTATAGGTAGTGTAAATATCTCCTAAACATGCGCCGCTTAGGAGATATTTACATTACAAACAGGCAGGGACATCACTGGTGCATGCGCTCTGAAGGAGCGGCCACCCGTGCCATTCCTTCCGAGCCCTGTGCCGTGAATGGTGGCTCCAGCACGAGAGTGACGTCACTGCGGCTCTGGCCAGTCACAGAACTGGAGCCTGCAAACGTGGAAGCAAGATGAGTGAAGATGGAAGCAGCGCTGGAACAGCTTCGTTTTAAGGTAAGTTTCACATAATGTACTAGTATGTGATGCATACTAGCACAATATGACTTTACCTTGCAGGGGGAAAAAAAACTAAGAAAAAAAAAAAAAAACGTCCAGCGGTATACAACCGCTTTAAATGAGAGCAACCAGTGAAATTTCAGTTGGAAGAAAATGACCGTTGGTATCTAAAAACTGGAATCGGGCCTCATGCACACAGGACGTTTTTGGAAATTTTTACAGCGGCTGTTTCTGGCTTCAGACATTTTTTCCTACAGTCAATAAACTCCCCAGCATGTTATCCTATGTGCCCATGCACACATAGGCTGTTATCAACTGTTTTTGGCTGGGGCGTTTTTTGGCTGTAAAAAAACGCCAAGGCTAGAGGGTTCTGAGAGGAGATTTTCAGCTGTAAAAACGCTCAAACGCCCAAAAACGTGGCCCACCAGCGCTTTTCAACATTTTTGATCCCATTGAAAAAAAATATTCCAAAAACGCTAACGATAAAAAACGCTACTGACATTTTTTGTAACGTTTTGTGTGCATGAGGCCTTATAATTGCCTCATGCTTCATCCAGAAACATTTTACTTCTATGGAATTGTACATTTCCCCAGTGTAAAATAAACCAAAACTAAACAGACCCTTTTGTAATTGTGACAGTTCAGCTGGAATCTCAAACTTCCTGAAAGGTAAAAGAGAGAGCTGGATGTTTTAATTTGGCAGATCCACCTAAGGCCCCTGTCACACTGCCGCGACTTGAAAGTCACGCAATTTTGTGGCGATTTTACTGCGATTTCAATGCTATTTCAGGGAATGCCTGGGTAAACCTGAGGTCAATGGACCTCAACTCCCATCAAAGTCAGACCAAAGTAGTACAGGGACTACTTTGAAGTCGATCTGATATGAATGGTCATCATTGGGAATCATGGGGTACAACTTGTCATGTGACTTTGCTGTCCCAAGTTGCGGGACAAGTCGCATAAGTGTGAAAGGGGCCTAAAGCCGTACACTGATCAAAATTCGTCCGGTTTAGCAGGGACCAGACAAATGTTCGATCAGTGTGTGCCCCCACTCAGCAGAAGTTGATCATGTGAACAATGTTGGAAAATGTTCCTCAGTCAGCAGCTGTAGCCAATCAGCTGGCTCATTTGGTGGATAGAGGAAAATATATATATATATATTAGTTTTTAGTTCAGCTCACTGAAAAAAAAAAAAAAAAAAGCGAACATTGTATGTCCAGCTTAACTGTCCCTCTGATGTGATTCATAAGATCTATCACAATAGAAAATGTGATTTGCCTTTTAAGTATCAAAACTTTTTTTTTTTTTTTTTTCAGACGAGAACTACTTGGCTCAATCATTGCTGCTTACCTGCCTGGCTTGAATATAGAAAGCATCAGCCAAATCATCTCCTTGCTGCCTGCTGACACTGGTGAGTAGTCCCATAGTACATCCTATCAATCAATGGGTTTTGTACAAGTGCAGAGTTAAAGGATAAGTTCACCTCTGCAACATGTTATATTTTCAAGCTTTTTCTCTCCCCCCCCCCATGACAGCAGACCAGGGATCCTCTCCCCCTGCACCTGCTGTCACAATTTAATAAGAACGTGGCCATGTGGGGCTTCGCCCGCAGTTCTGTGAATGAATGAACTACATCTACCATTGACCTCTGCAGCAGTCGGCTTGTAGTGCTCAGTGATCTGCGAGAGTGCTGTTGAATGACCTTGTAATTCATTGATTCTTCCTGCCATTCAGTAACTGTTTGCCTGCTCAAGGTACAGGCAGACAGCTGAACTGACAGTCAGTCTGCAGGTGCCTGAGATTGTACCCGCAATCTGCTGTTTTTGGGTGCAATGCCTTACAGGCTGCAGAGTTTAAAAAAAAGGAATAAATGCACATTTTTTTATTTGCAAAAAGATGTGCATTTATTTATTTTGTAAAAGGTGACCTTGGCCTTTAATGGAACCTACCTATCAAGATAGGAATATAGGTGCTGCCATTGCTTTTTGAAGTTACGAGGTCCAGGATTGTCATCCATAATCTTCCTTCATCACTTGGTGAGTTACTGACTGGCCATACAATGTACAATTTTCTTTTATATTTATCAAAACCATATAATGAGGTCAAACCTAAACACTTTCAGTTTGTATGCAATCAGGCAGGCCCTTGTACTACACAGTTGTAGGTAAATCTAAAGGAAAATGAACAAGAAAATTGTATAATGTACGGCCAGCTCAGTATAACCATGTGCATATAATTTTTGTTCCTACACCTGCTGTGTACTTGCTTGCCCCAGGTTTGAAAATCACTGAATCATAAAGCAAGGAAGAAGATGACGGCTATGGGTCTACACTTTAAAAAAACAAGTCAGTTGTTTGTATCCTCACATATTTTCATGAAGTGCTATCTGGATCAGGCCATTAAAATACCGTTCTGCCATGATTGGATATCAGATGTTATATGTGGGAGTACATTGGTTACATCTACCGTGGTTTCCCGAAAATACGCCCGGGTCTTGTTTTAATTTTGGCAACAAAGCACCCAGTAGGGCTTATTTTCGTGGCAGGCCTTGTCATCTGCTGTCATCTCTCCCCATCTCCCTCCCTGCCTGTCAGGAATTCCCAGTAGCCAGTGGAACTGAGTATAAGTGGTGGTAAAACTCCAGAATGCACTGCACTACAGCACTACACAATGAAAACTGTGCATGTCTCCGCAATCCACCCGTGCAAAACACCCTCTCACAGTGCCGCTCCTGTGACCCCCCTGGAGCACTCCTCCCCGCTCCGAGCACTGCAGAGGAAGGGGGGCCTGAGATCCCCTGCTGACAGCTGGTTGAAGAGAAGAGGAGAGAAGCGGGGGATCAGCTGAGCGCTGCTCGGTGCTCCCATGGCCCGCCAGAGCTCATCTCCCCGCTTTGAGCACTGCAGAGGAAGGGGGGCCCAAGATCCCCCGCTGACAGCTGGTAGAAGAGGAGAGCAGCGGGAGGTCAGTGTACCTGGCACAAATAGATCACAGAAACACACAACACAGTCCACACCAATACAGTGTGCTTCAGGATCCCACAACCACCTTAAGCTAGAGCTTATTTTTTGGGGTAGGGCTTATATTGCAACCCTCCCATAA
This sequence comes from Glandirana rugosa, assembly GCA_018402905.1. Lineage (NCBI taxonomy): Eukaryota > Metazoa > Chordata > Amphibia > Anura > Ranidae > Glandirana > Glandirana rugosa. The sequence continues at coordinate 135,343 of BLSH010019114.1, read as the reverse complement.
AATAATGCGAAGTCTTATTTTTGGGGAAACCCGGTAACTACGCATGTGGTTATTGAATGATCCTCAGCTGTGATCTGCACAAACTAAGTTTTTGGCTCAGGCGGTGAGTGGCCGGGCCTTTCATATTTGAGGTTACATATTTATGGCCAAATTTGCTAAAGCTGAACTCTAGGCAGATGTAAAGAACTCCTATTAATGCAGCTGTGCTCATTAAATAAATATTAAAGGTTTCTTCAAATGCAAGTTCCTTAAAGTAGAAGAAAAGTCTAACTATTCTTTAAAAAAAAAAAAAAAAATGTTCCCTCCCCCCCCTTCACCTACCTATCTTGCAAAAAGAGATCTGTGTATACCTAATCTTGTCCGGTCATGTGATCCAGCAACTCCAGGTCCCCTGGGAAGTGGCTGCCACAGGGGAGAGGAGGGACCACTGACAATGGATGGGTAATGATAGCCTCTGGGTGATGTCATGGCTCTAGGAATTCACATCTGTTCTCAAGCGCTACCTTGCACAGGGGAGCCGAAACTGCTGAATCACGTGATCAGATTTTTTTTTTTAAAAAAGGTAACTATACAGATTTTTTATATATATATATACACAGGGTATGGAGGATAGGTAAGAGGAGGGGGGAAGGGAACAATTTTAAGAATAGTTAGATTTACTCTTTACTACCGTCTTAAAGTGATACTAAAGTTTTTTGTTTGTTTAAATATAACAAACATGTAATGCTTACCTGCTCTGTGCAGTTGGTTTTGCACAGAGCAGCCCGGATCCTCCTCTTCTCAGGTCCCTCGCTTGTGCTCCTGGCCCCTCCCTTCTGCAGAGTGCCCCCACAGCAAGCAGCTTGCTATGGCGGCACCGAGTCACTGCTCTGTGTGTTCATTCAAACATAGAGCCGCGGCTTGGCCCCACTACCGCTCTCTCCTCAGTGGATCACGGACTTTGATTGACAGCAGCAGGAGCAAATGGCCAATGAGGAGGGAGAGTCCCGGAGAGCCGAGCCTCTTGAGCAACGTCGCTGGATCGAGATGGGGCTCAGGTAAGTGTTAGGGGGACTGCTGCACATGGAAGGCTTTTTATCTAAATGCTTAAAATGCATTAAGATAAAAACTTCCTGCCTTTAGAACAAGGGTTGCCACCTCATCCCTTTAAACCCAAACACATATGAATTGCACAGGCTGTGAGGCTAATTTAATGCAGATAAGGCACTAAGTGAGTTTAATTGCCACCTTAACCAGCTACAGGACCTGTGTAATTAACACGTGTGGTTTTAAAGGGATAAGGTGGCAACCCTATTTAGAACCCCTTTAAATGTATTTGGTATCAGTCTTGGCAGTGGTTGTTTTGCTTGCTTGCATACAGCCTACCTATAGCAGCAATTGGACATTTGGGGGTGGCCAGGTGCATTCACAATTCAATTTCCTCCAGGCATCAGCATCAAGCAGCTCTGTTATAGACAGCTAAAAAAATGTTATGTACGAAAAGTAAGGTAATAGCAGTAACGCTAGCGAGAGAGACAGGTTTTCTAACTTTAACCAATTGATGGTTTCCCTGGAAAGTGGTGAGCCAGTGGTTGTATGCAAGTCCCATAGGCAATCGTTCTGCCCTCTGGGTATTTTAAGCTACTTTCCTCTTGGCAAATTCATCCACATTGGAGATTTAAATTGCTGGCAGCAACTCCAAGGCTCCTCTCTGTGTCATATGGTTGCATTGTTCTTGTTGCCTTAGGCTGCACATTGTTATCTTAATAACGTTCTTGTGTGCACTCACTTGTGCATTATTCTCTGCAGCTGTCTTGTTTTCTATGTTCCATTTTGCACATTATAAACTTTGTAGATCTGGAAATAAGAAAAAAATTAAATGTTCATCATTTGGAGTAGAATACCCAACACTAGGTTCATTGTTTTCATTGTTGAAGAATTTCTTCTTTATTTTATATTTTCACAAATTCAGCAGTAGCTCTCAGTGGCAGAAAGGCGGAAAGTCAGTTTCTCCTATGGGAGATGTAGCCCCTTGAGCCTAGAGATGTATATGAAGTCACTGAATGCATTTTCACACCTGTATCTACTGATAACTAAACTGTCGGGTCGAGGGGACTAATTAAATGCAACCCTGCCTGCTGTGAGGCTGTCTCTGTTATTGCACCAGACTTCATGCTTTGTAAGCAAAAGACCCCTTTCACACTGAGGCGCTTTACAAGCGCTATTTAGCTTAAAGTAGCGCCTGTAAAGCGCCTCAAAAATCCCTCCCCGTCCTGGGGTTGGGGATCACACTGGGGTGGTGCACTTACAACCCCCCCACCCCCCCCGTAGCGCCGCTATAACAGCGGTAAATCCCCACTGAAACTAGTGGGGATTTACCACTTCCGCCCCCAGTGTGAAAGTGCCCAAATAGAAGTTTTACCTTTTATGTCATGCCTTAGTTTTCCGTTGTATCCATTACCATATTATATAACAGAGCCCTGTAGTTAAAGCGAGCTCCAGGCTCCTTCAGAAAAAATTAAGTCAGCAGCTACAAACACTGTAGCTGCTGACTTTTAATATTGGGACACTCACCTGTCCACAAATTCTGCAGTGTTCTCACACAAGCCGATTTTTAAATCGGCTCTCGGGTGCTTCCGCCGCCATCTCGGCTAAGGGAAACAGACAGTAAAGCCTTGCAGCTTTACAGCTGGTTCCTTACTGTGCATTCGCGAAGAGCGCTGAGCTTTGTGAATGGCCCGTCTGCAGGGGAAGGTGGAGGGGGCCTGAACTTCCTGTTGAGTTTGCTGCAGCAAGCGCAGCTGGAAGTGGGAGCAGGTACCTGTCAAAACCAGGTATGGTACCCCCCTGTATTATGACACTGGCTGGGAAGGGGTTAACAGGGGCGATCAAAGGGTTAAATGTGTGCCTAGCCAGTTCTTGTGTGCGGTGGTGGAGGTGCTTTTACAAGGGAAAGGCATTGATCTTTATTCCTGCATTGCAGAGACACAGGGTCAATGCCTTCCCCACTGAACGAACGGCGATCTGCCTTGTTTACATTTCTAATGATCAGTGGGTGCTGACGGACATTGAGTCTCCGGTAACCGCAGATCAGCTCCCGTTGTATATAATCACAGCAGGAGCAGGTTGCTGGTGGTGCGCCCACTACCCGGAAGTGCAGGATCACATACCAGCTACGGCAGGAGAGCTGCTTTGCCGCTGTATATGTAAGTTCTACGGTTGGCAAGCAGTTAAAGTAGTGCCAAAGTCTAAACTTGTGTTTACCGTAATGCATTCTATGCACCAAGGTAAAATATTCTCTATACCTGTCTCTAGCTCTGTCTCACTTTTCCATCATGGTCTCCGGCAGCAGCACCGCTTACCTCACTTCCTGCTTTCACAGGACACACTGAGAGCATCGCAAGCCGTTGTCTCCTGCCGTCAAACTCCTGTAAGGAGAAAGCGGGGGCGTGGTTTACCGTCACAAAGTATGTCTGTCTATGGACACACACAGCCTGGCTCTGGAGCCTCCTTAGCACCCAGCTTGCTACAGGAGGCTCCCAAAGGAGGGAGGAGCAGACAGCACCAGAGGGGGACTGCCAAAAGAGGAGGAATACAACCTTTCTGTGCAGTATTGTTGCACAGAGTAGGTAAGTATAACCTGTTTTAAGAAAATAGCCTTTAGTATCACTAAAGTCTGCAAGCCTAAAAATCATCATAAATGTAGACTAAATATTTATTTTTTAGACTCTTGTATAAGCCAAGCAGTGGCTGAGTCTCTGTAAATTTGCTAAAACCAGCTAAGCTAACCCCTCCAATTCAGCTATTGTGTTTTATGAAGAAGGTAATCTTTCATTGCCATGTATAGGTTATGAATTTGTTCATCCCATTTATGATTTATGAATGAGACACATCTTATTATCATTTTAAATTTCTCGAAGACCTATCCCATCATCGTTTATGATTCATGAGCTTCATTCCAGTACCAGTTTTGTTTTATTAAAGAGTCCCGTTCCAGTCTAATTCATGGTTTATTAACGAGCCCTGTCTCTGCGTAATTTATGGTTTTGAAGAAAAGCTTCATGGTTTTTGTTGTGTTATATATCTTCTGCATGCAGCTGTCTGTTTGCTTAATGCGATATTGCTCTTTAAAGTGTAACTGCACCTTCAGACTACGATTGAAGTAGAACTGTAAAAAAAAAAAGTTTCAGCTACACTTTAAAATAGTCCTTTAATTACTTTGTGCGTACATTTCTTGGCTCTTTTCGTTTCTGGATCTCCTCTCTGAAAATTCAGGGGAGACACAACCATTTATTTTACATTGTAGGAAAATCCACTGGATAGTATTAACATTTCTGCTAGGAGTATCATCACCCCCCCCCCCCCGCAGTGGTCAGCAAACCGCATCCCAGGGGCCGGATGCCGCCCTTTGCTTGCCTTTATCCTGGCCTTGTGGCACTTTACCTTCTACCGATACAAGGCACAATTCCTCCCATTGACACCAAAAATTGGGCATAATTCCTACTACTGACATCAACAACAGGCACTATTCCTCCCACTGGCACCGACGATGGGGCATTATTCCTCCCACTGGCACCGACGATGGGGCATTATTCCTCCCACTGGCACCGACGATGGGGCATTATTCCTCCCACTGGCACCGACGATGGGGCATTATTCCTCCCACTGGCACCGACGATGGGGCATTATTCCTTAGCAGCCACGGTCACCCTCCTTA
>BLSH010019114.1:91262-107775 GCA_018402905.1 Glandirana rugosa | reverse complement strand
GGGTGTCTCCCTCGACGGTACAAGGGAACCCCCTAGGAATGCCCATACACCGAGGTGGCGACACTCACTGGTCTCGGCGCTCTGCAGTGAGGGCGTCGTACGCGGTCCGGAAGCGGTCCTGTAGTGACGCGTACGCGACACTTCAGTCGCCGAAGAACGTCCCCATTATAGAGAATTTCGCATGTCCAAATCCTCTATAAATAAAATGGATGTCCATTCGGCGTAATATCCGAACGGACATCCATTTTTAATGTAAAATCCCCTATGTTGGCGAAATTGTCAAAGAGAAAGTCTCAAGGTCTGAACTAATTCATAATTGTCATTCATTGGTTCCTTTCATAATGCGAGACTTATAAAGTTTCTTCATTGTTTAGCGATGGAGAAATACTTAATCAAGTCTGGAACTCTGAAAGAGAAACTGTTAAAGCGGTTGTATCCCCTAAAATGTAATTTTTACCTACAGGCAAGCCTATAATGCGGCTTACCTGTAGGTAAAATAAATATCTCCTAAACCTGTACGCTTTAAGAGATATTACCCCTGCAAGAAGCCGCTGACTTCACAGCGCATGCGCAGTGATGTCCTGGCGAAGGCCTGGCGCATGCTGCGGGAGTGACGTCTCGCGGCTCTGGTCACTCACAGCGGTGGAGCCACATACCCGTAAGGATCCCCCAAGGGAACATGGCAGCTCCCTCTGTGGGGACCGAGCAGCCCTGACGGGATGCAGTGCATACTAGCTCATTATGCCTTTGTCTTGGGGATACAACCGCTTTAAATGAAAAGCAAGGAAGCAAGCGAAAGTACAAAGAAGATTACAATGGCTTCAATCTGATTTGCTCTCGAAAGCAGGCACATCCTTCACATTAAATTTATAATTAAATATATGTAAAAATAAATAAGTTCTTTACCACAAAAATTGTTAAATCTTTTCAGGTGTGCCATGAAAATTTTTAGATGTTTTTGGTTCGCCGCAAGACAAAAACGTTTGAGAAACACTTATCTAAAAGAACCAAGAGATACAGTGTTTCTCTTTATCGCTGTTGATAAACATTTGCTAGCCGAGTTTTTTTTTTTTTTTTTTTTTTTTTTTTTTTCTCTTTTGACAGCTTTACTCGACTCTGCACTTGTTTAACAGGAATCGGGGAAATTCTGTATTAGGCTCCATTCACATTACAGCGTTTTGAATCGCAGGCAGATTTGCTGCGCATCTGGCCGTGATTTGATATGAGAATGACAAGACGTGAATGACAGCTCAAATCGTGGTGCGGGTCTGCTGCGATTGTCGGGTGATAAATCGAGCGTGCTGCAATCGCGGCACACCGCATCACAGGACTCATGCTGCCCAAAAATAGTTCAGGCGCTCCTTGGGGGTGGCATGCGTCCCAAGGTGCGGGTTGCGGCAATTGCAGCACGCTTTTATCGCCCGACAAACACAGCAGATCCTCACCGTGATTTGAGCTGTCATTCAAATGAATGGCATCTCAAATGTGAGTCCCGTGTTTTGTCATTCACATCGGCACTGGCAAATCTGCCTCAGGATTCAAAATGCTGTAATGTGAATGCCAGTGATTGTAAAGGTTTTTTTTTTTGTAACAAAGCAAGGGTTTTGCACAGAGCGGCCCCAATCCTCCTTTTCTGGGGTGTTCCAGCAGTGCTCCTGGCTCTTTCTCCAACGGGTGCCCCCACTGGGAGACTCTTTCCATGGGGGCACCCGTGTGGGCGTGCTCCCGAGTCCCGCTGCTGCGCCCATTTACACAAACAGCAGAACTCTGCCCCGCCCCCAGCTCCTGTGTCACTAGATTTGATTGACAGCAGCGGGAGCCAATGGCTCCCGCTGCTATCAATCTATTCAGTGAGGAGAGTGACTGGAGCTGCTGGGCTCGTGCTCATCGCTGGAACGATTGGGTTCAGGTAAGAAAAAGGGAGGCTCTGGGGAGCAGCTGCAGCAATGCATTCTATGCATTAAGGTGAAAAACCTTGAGGGTTTGCAACTCCTTTAAGATCGTGAGGGGGGTTGAATCGCTATAATGATTTTTTAACGATTAAGCATACAGCTCTAATATGCTGTGTTTTTTTTTTTCTTTTAAAGGCACAGCAAGGGGTAAACCTGGCTTATTGAAATACATTCATTTTTCTTGCCTGTGCATGTGTACTGCATTAAAAAAACATATTTGACTGCATCTGGTGTAAACAAGTCCTTAGTGCATTTGATTTTCCTACATCCCTCATCATTTTTAAGTGAGAAAAATGAGACATTTTAGCTTGAAGATTTCAGGCATATGATTTGTACTATTTCGATGATCATTTTTCCAATCATTTTACAATAGGAAAGAAGATAAGTCAATAACTGACGTAAGGAATACTTGTTCAAACACCTAAATACCCTGTATACTTTCAGATCAATTCCATTATTGCCAATATCAACTAATAAAAGCACACTGCACAATTACAAGACACTTAAGGAGCTGCCTGACTAATGGAGAAATATTACCGCTGGTGGAGTAAGCGTGTACAGAATGAATAATACAATTAAAATAGATCTCAACCCTAGCTGGAATACATTTAGTGTGCAAACACACCGAGGTGAAATGATCAAAACTGGAGCAGCCACATCTGGAGCAGCTGTGTTTTGCAACCAATCAGCTTCTATCTTTTATTTTCAAAGCTAAACATAGAAGCTGATTGGTTCACATTCACAGCAGCTTCAGATTCTGTCTTCTCTAGCTTTGATAAATTCCTTTCTCTGTGTGTCATTAACAATTGCCATGGTTTTTGTTCATCTGTGTTTACCTTTTTTTTATCTTTTTTGCTATCCTTTTTTTGCTCCAGTGCTGCTGATTTCTTTCAGCTTTTTTCAGCCACTTGCTGTCTACATGCATTTCCTCCAGTGCCGGCTGCCCGTCATTGTTCTGTGCGGGCACCCTGATGGGCACAACAATGGGCCATGTCTGTAGAATGTGTGTCAGCACCAAGGATGCATGTGGCAGGGTGTCAGCTCAGGAGCACAGTTGGGGAGAAAGCCTTGTAGTTGTATCAATGGATACAAGGTTTCCTCTGATTGACCAAGATTGAGAAGTGAATTGATAACATCACAATTTCCACCTCAGCCAATCAGAGAAAGCCTTGCATTCATTGATTTAAAAATACAAGGCTTCCTCTAAATGTCGGAAGTTCCCTGTACTGCTAAAGCAACACTGTGCTACTTACTGTATGTAGCCAATGGTACTACAGTGTTATACAACACTCGCAGCCACTGAATATCTTAGTAATGGAAATAATTTGTTTGGGCCCAGACAAACTAATCAAAGTGACAGGAAACATGGACTTCAGCTTTATATGCACATATAATGTTATGGGAAGATATTTGATGAAATTAGTCTGCTGTCTCCTAAACATGTTCACACTTTTATGTGATTTTAGGGATTGGGGTGGGATATACCTTAAAGTGTAGCTGCGGACTTAAAGGTATAATTAAAGGCAAAACTTCATTTATAGCTTTCATTAGAGCGGAGAGGGATTAGAACCCCTGTCAGTTTGTATTGCTGTCTGTGCCTCCATTAGGGAGATTCACCCTCTCTATGTGTCATGTTTACTGTTATCACTCAAAATGAAAGTAAAAGAAAATCCCAAATTTTGGGTTGTCCCCAGCAAAGTAAAAGAGGAATATCTTGCAATGGGGACATTACTTCTGGTGACCTGGGGGTCCCAAAGGGATTCCATTAAAGGAGAAGTCCAGCCAAAGCTCGTTTGGCTGGGCTTCTCCTATTGATCACGGGAGTGCAATTCGCAGTCCGCTCTCTGCTGACGTCACGGATGTCCGTCTAGGCACTGCACCATCCCGACCACGGAGTCTGAATGCGCCAGACTGACATCTGTCTCAGCCTCTCAGTGAGACGCTGAGAGCCTGAGACAGCCCGCTCCCCGCCCCTCCACAGCCCAGCACTCCAGTGAGCGAGGAGGGAGCAGAGCAGAGAGCTGCTGATTGACAGTCAGCATCTCTCTGCTCGGGGAGCTGTGAGAACCAGGGCATCAGCGGTGTTCGATCGCTCGGTCCTCAGTGTAGAAGCGCCGGGGGACAGATGCAGCATCGGACCGATGCTGCATCCACCTAGGTAAACATAATAGGGGGGAAAAAACTCCTTTACTTTTTAATTTGCAGGGATTTCCTCTCCCTTTCTGTTTTGGCTGTGGAACAGGAAGTGAAGGGAAAACTCTGAAATGCTACACAGATGGCAAAAAAAAAAAAAAATTACAGTGAGTACAACCCTCCTTTGCTCTATCCAAAATGAAAGAAAAAAGTTTTCCCGTTTTGTCTATAGTTCTCTTTAATTTCTTGTAGACATTATTGGATATTTGAAGCAAAGCTGGATCTTTTCACCAATAGTGAAAATCACCCCAAAATGTGCTTTGAATGCTTTTCAGCAAGTGCAGCAGGAATAGACCAATTGGGAGAGATTTACTAAAACTGGAGCACTCAGAATCTGGTGCAGTTGTGCATGGTAGCCAATCTGCTTCTAACTTCAGCTTGTTTAAGCTTTAACAATGAGCCCGCGTTCACATCGGGCCGTTTTGACATGCGATTTGACATGTCAAATGGCCGGCAAGGGCACCGTCTAAATTGGTGCAACGCTAACTTTGCAGCGCATCACCGATTCCCAAATGTAGTTCCTGTACTACTTTTGGTGACTTCGGGGGGTGATTTGAATAGACGTCTGTGCAGGAGCCCGCACAGATGTCTGTCAAATTGCCCCCGAGCTTGCATCAAAATGTGGGTTGAAATCTTGGAAGTTCAGCTGAACTCGCACAATTTCAAACCCGCCCTCAATGTGAACCTGGGCTAAAACCTGGAAGCTGATTGGTTTCTGTGCAGAGCTGCACCAGATTTTGCACACTTCAAATCTCCTCCTGTGTGCATAGGGGGTCTTCCTCCTGTGTGCATAGGGGTGGTCTTTGACAGAGGCTGAAGGCAGATATTAGGCTCTGATCCATGTTCAGCATTCATCAAACTGTGGTGTATGCACATGAGATGTGATCCACATAGGGTTAACATGTCTCCTACTAAAGAAGTGAACCAATTCTCTGATTAGATAAAGCAACATCTTTTTTCTGAGCATGTGAAAGTTCAGGATAATGTTATATAAACTAATCAGTTGACTTTGAACTCTTCTCTCCTTCCTGCAAAAGTGTCAGATTAAAAAAAAAAACACAAAAAGACAGAAAAACTGCTGATTTACCCCTCCTGATTATTTGGCAAAAGCAACATCAATTAAAAATCAGCCTGCTTTGTGAGGCTGTGATCTTGTCACACACTTGACAGATTCACTTTCAGCGGAGGCACATTCTTGCAATGCTGCTCTGCAGTTGCCAAATGTATCGTGAAGAAGCCTTTCAAACCCACAGGATCTTATTGAAAATATGTAAACTTAACCAAAATACAGTTTTTTTTTTTTTTTCTCTTATACAATCAAAATTAAAGACTGGTTGCTTGCTAGAGGTAAGCCCCCACGTTTTCCTTCCACTAGTCTTTAAATGGCTGCTCTGACAGTGCGGTTCTTCTTAATTCTCAATAAATTAATAAATATAATTATAAATTAATAATTAGTATATTCAGAGCTATATATCTGGACTAAAGAGCAACAGTATTACAGTAATGGTGGACAGTCCCTCCAGAAGTCAGACATTGGGATTCGTTTCAGAAGACCCAATAAATATAGCTGGGACATTTTTTCAGGCACAATCTTAAAGCGGAGTTCCACCCAAAAGTGGAACTTCCGCTTTAATGGAAGGTGACCCTTCCATTAATTGGCATGTTTTTTTTTTGGGGGGGGGGGGTGACCAGGCTCCAGGAAGGAAGTCCACCTTCCCCCCACCCTCTCCGTGATCTTCTGGGACACGTCACAGGTCCCAGAAGATATGCCGGCCAGTCACATGGCGCAGTGTGACTCGTGCATGTGCGGGGTGCGCGCCCGGCTTTGAAGCCAAAGCCGGGTGCCCACACCTATGATGCCGGCACCGCTGAGGGGAGGGGGCGAAGAGCGAGCCCTCGGGCGACTGCATCGCTGGAACGAGGGACAGGTGAGTGTCCGATTTGTTAAGTCAGCAGCTACACTTTTTGTAGCTGCTGACTTTTACATGGGTGGAACTGCGCTTTAATAATACATTTTCTTTATTACAGAATAATTCTAATAAATGAACACATAATATGCATCATGGCCACTTAAGTGTTAAAAGTCCTTGTACTATACCACAAACATTTTCAATGTTGTATAAGTTGTAGGTAGGTCTGGCTCCAAGATAGCAGATATCACATAAAAGGACCCAAAGTGTTTCGAACAACTGTCTTCTTCAGGGATATACACAATGTATTGTCTATATGGTTGCCCTCAAAGGGCCGGTGGTATCAGTAAGACTAGATGTCCAGAGCACCCCACTCCCATCAGATGTCAAGAGTCCTCCACCCTCCCTTACATTACAGTGCACCCCCTTACCTTGTGCTGCTGCTGGGAAGGAGCTGGAAAGCAGGAGCCCTGGAGTCTGCTGAATGCTGAGCCCAGAGGGGGTGGAGATCATTGGGTGCTGTGAATGCAGAGATGTGCAGGATCTGTAGGAGGCGTTTTGTTCTTCTGTCTGCTGCAGAGTGCTGAGATATTGGGTGGGGGGTCAGATATGAGCCTCTCTGTGCCTTCAAAGAAAAGTGCAGGATCTGGCTGAGGAGGTCTGCCCTCCTTTCTGTTGCTGACTGCTGAGACAGGGTAGGGGCAGAGGCGAGGGTAGTGCCGCAGCTGCAGGAGAGGTACAAGGGCCACATGAAATGGACTGGTGGGCCAGATTCAACCTGCAGGCTTTGTGTTTGACACATGTGATCTAGAACATAATACTTAACTAATCATAACCATTCACTGTAACCTACTTCACCAATATTACATACATGGTATGAGGACCGCAATGAATCTTGTCCATATAGTTTAAAAACATAAATATGGACTGCGGTTCCACTGATCCAACATGGCAATCCCAATACCCAGCCACTGATACACAAACACAAGGGTTGCTATAGATGCCAACATGGACTGTATACGAAACAATGGGAATATATAAATAATAGAGCAAAAAGCTTATAACCAACCAACTTTTATATTTGCCCAGTCATAGATATAGACCCAAACTATACTATTAGCTAGATATTAGTCCAATCAATCCGCATAAAGAAAGGGATCCACCAATCTATAAGTGTTTATAACTGGTAACAGACTTGTTCTTATATCATTATGGGGAAGATAGTTTAAGGCCCATATGGACACAATCTAGAAAAAGCAAAGTATAAACATATTTAAGTTAAATAAAGTGATCATAATTCATATCACATCCATTACTAACAGAGCCCTCTGAGGGATGTTGCACAATCCATTAAAATATATTACCTAATGTTAGTTCAAACTGTCCACATCACAAGAGCATCTCAAATCTAATATCTGCTTGCTATTAAAGTCCTTATAAGAAAAAACCCCAAGGGAGGGGCCACTCATGCCCATGTGATATTGCAAACCAACGATAAGCAGTTATTTGATATATATGCATATGGCACTGTTGACATTGAGGAGGGGAAACCTCCCCATGTGCAGAATGGGAAGCATGTTTCTGCTCTATGCCCTTATACATCTGAGTCTTCATGTTATTTGGTCTACATTACGTACTACTTTCTTCAGCTGAACTTCACTCCCTTTCCCCCCACCCATTCCTCTCATCTGTGATGCCTGGCTCTCACCAGAAAGCATAGTCATCTGTCCATAGGGTCCAGCATTGTCCTGCTAGGATACGCTGATCATGTGTCACAGCCTTAGGCCCGGCCATACACAGTTCAAATCTCAGCCAGTTCAGCAGGAACTGGCCGAGATTCGAACCGTAAATAGGCAGTCTGAATGTACCAGGTTGATCGATTAACTTGGGTACAACCAGCCTGCCGTATTCTCTTGCAGTCATCTCTAGCGGCTGCTATATAATCACTGTCTTTTCCTGGCGGGGACGGCTGCCCTACTCCCCCCTCCAGGTGTGGCAGGAGGGATTCCAGCATCAGCACTGTCTGTGTTTGCAGGAAAGAGATTTGTTTCATGTTTGGCCAGCCTTAGTCCCACGCCTCCATCTTGGTGCACTCAGTCATCGGGAGCCTAGCTGCATATTCCAGGTTCTCACAGCCAGTCCTCCCTTGGTGCGTAATGGGCTGCTCTGTGAATGGGGTCCTACTCCTACAGCCTCCTGGGACACCCCTATCACATATCCCAAGAGACTGCAGAAGTAGGACAGCTTATTCTCGCCTAGGCCACAGGGAGATAGAGCAAGCTGAAAGAAACAACAAAAAATCAACTATTGATGGGATAGCTGAGGAAGGGACTCAAAGACCCTTTTGCAGGGTAAAGGTCCACTTTAAAAGACTGATAGGCCAATGGTTGGCCATACTTCTCCAATGGATAACAGGAGTGCAGTTCTACAGCACTCCTGTCCTGTGACCCATTTTCAAGCCCGCTGTGAGCTGACGTCATTCAGCCAGTCCAAGATCAATGCTGCATCCACCTAGGTGAGTATAAGGGTTTTTTATAAACTCCATACTTCTTTTAATGTATAAATTCTTCCTATCTTTGTATCTCACGTGCCACTGCTGTGGTCCTTCCTGTGCTGCCATTTCTGCCAACCTTGTGCTAATGAAGGCCAGAGACTTAAAAACTGCCATCCGGGAATCAGTGCTGTGCTTCTGCAAAGACCATGTGATGCTTTAAAAACCCATTGGGTGTGACATTCATATAAAGTTCTACCATGAAAATGTAGTTTACCCAGAAGTCCAGTCACCTTTTGTAGAGGGATGTTTTCATACTTCTCCAAGTGTACAATGCCTGAAGTCTCCCTGTATGTTCTCTATTCTCTAGTTTTTCCAAAACTCCAATTAATCAGTTGTCGTCCTTGTTTTTTTTTTTTTTTTTTTTCCCAGCGGATTCCACAGGATCACACTCGTTGTATACCAACTACCAGGACTATGAAATCATGTTCCATGTGTCTACAATGCTGCCATACACCCCAAACAACAGACAGCAGGTACGTCCCACCATTGTAGGGGGATTGCAGTGCAGCATAGCACAGTGCAGCTGATGAATACTTATGATTACTAAGCAACTTGCGATTTATTATATGACCACCTGAGAGCTCATAAATGTGTGTGAACCTGTCAGACATGCGAAGATTTCAATAGAATATTATCTTGTCTCATGGGAAGTCCCATTCATACATTTATTTATATTCCAGCAAAACAGTACTGCTACCATGCCTCCCAGGGGCCTGCACACACACCGTGTATAGGGAAAAGGCTGTTGGGAGATGTCGCTCTGGGTGGCATGTCTACATTATTAGGAACTGAGCTCCCAACAGATGCCCTGGCAAGATTTTTACAAGCCTAATGATAATATCACATGAAGCAATAAAAGCTTTTTCTTGCTACTGGCACAAAGTCAAAGAAAAGAAAATTATCCTGGGACATGCTGTAGGGGGACGGTATTATGATGTTGAATCTGTTTTTATTAAGGCAAGAGCAATCTACAATGATATTGAGTAAGAACATAAGGAAAGCAATCCAATGTGACTAAATGTACAAACATACAATAAGGTCATTGTGTAGGTAATACAAATATAGGTATTGCATGAGCACAATAAAACATATGGCACAAAGGCATAGCACGAGGTGCTTAGTGACAATAGTCTAAGTAACCCAGAGTCCACCCAAAATTATGTTGTAATCACAAAGCCAAGGCGCAAGAATTATGGCCTGAAAATGTGGGGGTCCTACCAGGAGGAGCACCATAACCTTATAACCGTATTAAAGAAGGTATAAAGCAAGCAACAAAACAAAAAAGAGGGGGAAGGAGGGGGGAGAAAAAGAGCAATAAAGGAAAAGAGGAGTATAGTGCTCTACTCTTAGGAGGGCCCAGAGGAATCATCATTGGCTGTATCTGAGATAAAAATTGGAAAGCGGAGGAAAAATGAAAATGTAGCCATACCATTCATATAATGGAGTGGGATTCAACCTTCCCATTATCCCATGCTACCATACGTTCTACATGTTCGATCCTGTCCAACTGACTAGCCCAATCAGAGAGGGGCTTGTCGGCTGGCGCCATAATCTAGATATAATCGATTGGGCAGCAGTTAGGAAGTGGCGAATTAAGCTCTTCTTGATTGGATTCTAGGATCCCGGCAACATTCATCTTGGGTTCATTGGGTATTTTGTCCCCTACAAGTTTGTCATAGAGATGGAGAATTTTATCCCAAAAGGGGGTAATTCGCAGACATGTGCCCCAGATGTGTCATGGTGCCCGTGGCTTGTAAGCATCTCCAGAACGTGTCCTGTACATTGGGGTCATATTTATGGATAATAGCAGCGATACCACCTAGACACAATTCAGTAATTTCTTTCCTGGGCATGAGATGAGATGGACAATTTAAAGGATAGCGCCAGTGTTTTGCCCCACTCCATATCCTTTGTGGGTAAATTTATTTCCCTTTCCCATTTGCATAGGAATGCTGGCTGATCTGGATGAGAAGTCTGAACCAGAATCTGATAAATCTGAGATAGCGAGTGCTCCAGTCTGTTAGTCTGGGACAACAGCAACTCAAAGGCCGTTTGTGGTCTGGTCAACTCGGAAATGTTCCGCATCTTGTCCAGAAAATGCGTCAATTGAGTATGTTCAAGCCATGCCCTGGGAGGGTTATGGCAGGCAAAGAGCATAATAGGTAGGGTAATTATATTTCCATCACGGAGCATATGGCTCAGAAGGGGAGCATCAGATTTTTACCATGAGAGAAATCTGGAAGCCGTATGAGTCGGAGGAAAAGAAGCAAATCCAAAAAGTGGGGTCAAGGGGCCAGGCCTTGAGGACAGCAAGCCTTTGGAAAGGTAATTGTCCCATATTCGCAACGTGGTGGAGGTTATGAGAGGTAGGAGGTCAGAGGGAGGTCTATGTATCAGGTCTGTCCATGGCAAAGACAAGAGCCCCTCTGCTAGTATAATCTGTAGTATATACTGCATGCCGTTTTTTAAAATTCAGCTTATAAATACCTTATTCCTTCTCCCTGATCAGCGGTCACGTGACCGCCCGTCACTCTCTTCCTCTGATGAATACACTTCAGAGGGAGGTCACATGACCACCCTGGCAAACATCAGAGGGAGATCTCTGCCCCTCACTCCCTAGTACATGCATCGGAAGGAGAGAGCGACAAGTATTTACGTGACCGCTGATGAGAGATAGAATAAGGTATTTAGAAGATTAATTTTAAAAACCGGCATGCAGTATATTCACTACAGGTTATACTAGCAGTGAGACTGGCAGTGCTTGTGAACACCTCCTTAACAACCCCTTTAATGTAGGTGTTTATATAGTTCTAGCAATTTAAAGTGGTTCTAAAGCCTTAAGGTTGATTTACCTTAATGCATTCTATCCATCCATTGGTTCCCGCTGCTGTCAATCACACTCTGTGATGAGAAGGCGGGGCTGAGCCAAGCTGTCTGTAGACAGGGCAGCTTGGGATCAAAGTGCCAGATAGAAAGCAGCTTTCTATGTGGGCACTCAGTGGGCAGGAGGAGCCATGAGTGCTGGCAGGGGACTCCAGAAAAATAGGATCAGGCCTGTTCTGTGCAAAACCATTGCACAGAGCAGGTAGGTATTACATGTTTATTATTTTTATTTTAAAAAAAAATCAAGCTTTACAATCACTTTAAGCAGTGCTTTACTTACTGTAAATTTACATCAGTCCTTGCCATCAAGAAGTTTACAATCTAAGGTCTGTCTCTCACATGCACGCAAATGCCAGGGCAATTTTAGACAGGAGCCACAAATTGACCAGCATGTCCTTTGAAGTGTGGGAGAAACAGGAGTACCTGAAGGAGATCCTACAAGCACAGGGGGAACATTCAAACTCCATGCAGATAGTGACCTGATCGGGATTTGGGGTAAATTTGGGTAATACTTTGACATACATTAGAAGTCCCTTTCAGACCAGAGGGTCTCTTGCCCCAAGGTGCTCTGTCTTGATTTGGAGTCTTTTCGCTTGTAAAAATGTGGCAGTCGTTAGCTCACTGGGGACTTTTTTTGTTCTATAAATCTCAATTACAAATTCTCCATCACGAAAAGCTTTCGAGTGACCCTGCTCTAAAAGGGTGTTTTTAATAGGCAATTACTAAGTCTTTCCTGCCTCTCTTAAAGTAGATGTTTGATCAGCTTAAAGGAGGGATTGTAGGGAATTGCTTTAATCTTGGCTCATTCTGTCACCAGTGAACCATCATTTAGACCGGCTGTAGTCACAGGACAAATTTGTGAACACTCTACTCAAGGACTTCTGTGTAACATTTATTCTGTCCATTTACAGAATGTTCAAAGGAGGTGCACAGCAGCACAAAGGAACTTTGTGTGTCTGCCGTTCTGTTTACTACAGCTGGACTGTACAGATTTTTTTTGCAAATTCTATATTTTAGGCATGTCCTCTAAATTCTGCATTAGAAGCATAGTCCGGCCCCACCTAAATAGGGCATTTTTCTCATACCACATGCATTCTGTCTCATATTATGTGCATTCCACTTTCTTTTTACTGAAACAACAGGTAGGTTTTGCCTTGTGCATAGTTTCATCCCATAACCCATATGATATTGTATTTATCATACCACACTGTCTATCAAAAAATGAGATGTACATGTACTAAATTGTTAGTCCAACAGAAGTTTAGAATAGGGACAGGTTAGAGCCCTGCCATTAAATTTGTAGCATTTTAATGCTACACGCATTGTATGGGAATGTGATAAGTGCTCGCAGCTGATATCACAGGTTTTAGTGCATTTGATGTAGGGGTTGCTTGCAAGGTTTTTGGTTTATTAGAGCCCCTGTCATGTTTTTACTGCTGTCTGGGGCTCCATTAGAGAGATTTCTGATCACATTCTCTTCTTGTACAACGGTTTACCCAGACAGAAAGTGAGCGAAAACATGCAACAGCAATACTGGCCGAAAAAAAAAAAAAATTATTGAACCTCTTCCCTTATAAAAGCATGACTAACCGTACAATTCTTGTGCTGTGTAATTTGGCCCATTGTGTAATCTAAAATACTTGGTTGATCCTGCCTGGTGCTGCTTCCCCCTCTGTATTCTGACCACATTTATCATAGCTGCTGAGCCCCTGATACTTTGGTCAGTTTACAAGCCTCCGGCATCCCACTGTCTCTCCTCTGTCCTCCTCTCCCTTCCTACCTATCAGCTAACAGTGCCGCTCTGCTCCCCGCCCCTTCCCTCCTCCTGCTGCTATCATAACTTTGTTATATTCATAAAATCCCCAGTGTTCCGTAACGTTATGTGCTTTATAAAAAATATGCCGCTTTGTACCTTATTTCAGAGCACCTCTCTGCGCTCACGTGACCGCCTGCCACACTCCTCCTCCCGGCTGATGTCAGCGGTAGTTCTTGGCCCCTCCTGCTGTAGTTGGCAGATCAGGAGAGGAGAGCGGCAGGCAGTCACATGAGTGCCGAGAGGCACTCTGAAATAAGGTACAAATCTGCATATTTTTTTATAAAGCACATACACTGGGGCACATAACCTTATCTAACACTGGGGATTGCATGAACGTGACAAAGTGGCTTTATAACCACTTAAAAAGAAAACGCAGCATCTTTGTCTATTTCTAAAAGACCTCTAATACTGTCTGTGTTGCTGTTGGAGATTTTTCCTAATTTCCTGGCTGGTAAAGTGTGGGGCAATCCCCCTAACAAGAGTGCCAGATATCATTAAAGAAGACAGTAGTTTTAATCTGTTCATAATTCAAAACTAGAAAAAAAGTATCTTAAAGCAGATCTCCACCCAAAAGGGGAAGCTCCACTTGTTTGCCTACTACCCCCCTCCGCTGCCACATTTGGCACCTTTTGGGGGGGGGAGTGGGTACACAGTTTTGACAGGTACCCACTACCGGCTGATCTTGCCACAGCGAACTCAGCCGTAAGTTCAGCCCCCTTTCTCCTTCTCTCTCCACTGGGCCATTCATAAAGCGCACTGCACTTCGTGCATGCGCAGAATGGAGCCACCAAGATGGCACTGCCAGCACCCGAGAGCCAATTTAAAAATCGTCTCGGGTGAAGACACCGCTGGATTTGTGGACAGGTAAGTGTCCTAATATTAAAAGTCAACAGCTACAGTATTTGTAGCTGCTGACTTTTAATTGTTTATGAAGGAGCTTGGAGCTCCGCTTTAATTGTACAGTACAAGACACAGGATCTGTAGTCCTTGAATCAGGGGTTATATTTATTAATTACATGTAGGGAGAAAATGCGAACTCCAGGCAGGTAGTGTTGTGGTTAGGATTCAAACCAATGACCCCAGTACTGCTTGGCAGAAGTGTTAACCACTTAGCCATTGTGCTGCCCCATGCCTCTGCCTTTGGGTGATTGGACACTGGTAAACGCTTTGCTGAGAACAAGCCAAGTTCACTCCCATATAGCTCCAC
This sequence comes from Glandirana rugosa, assembly GCA_018402905.1. NCBI lineage: Eukaryota > Metazoa > Chordata > Amphibia > Anura > Ranidae > Glandirana > Glandirana rugosa. The sequence goes on along the minus strand of BLSH010019114.1, from coordinate 93,260 downwards.
CCACTCCTTGGACCTCCAGTATTTTTTTTTGCTATTGTCTTTAGTTGATCTCTTTCCCTTTCTACACCAATCCTTTTTACTTTTCTTCACTACTTCTTTTCTTGTTGGCCTGTTTGCCATTGTTTGCTTAATTGCTGCTCACCCCTCAGATTATTGCTTGGACGTCCCGTGATCTATGATTATAGATCCTGGGTCCTGTACTGTACAATTAGGAAATTTGTAATTTTGACCTACCTGTAAATTCAGTATCTTGAAGTACAGTATGGGACACTGGTTCGCACCCTGTTTTTTGTTCCTTAATGCCTGCTAAAAAAACTTCAGTCCCATTGAGTGGGGAAGGTTAATATAATTATATAAGTATGTTGGGGGTGTTCCAGGCAAAGCTGTGTCCGATCACCTGCAGGTAGTGCCATAAAAGCCATTATATACGACTACACTTCCTCTGTCCTATACTGTACTCCAGAATATGGAATTTACAGGTTAGTCAGATATTAAATATAATGCATAGGTTTAGTTGTAAAGTACTTGTGGGACTCTGTTTCTTATGTTGCCAGTTAGCTTATACGTCTTTCAGAAATGACCTGCAACTGGGGCAAACTTTTGGATGTAGCATGCTGGTTTGACTGACCTATAGACATAGCTCTTTACTGCAGCTGAAGGCTTTTAATTATGTTGTTTTCTTTAGTTTGAATAGTAGTTGTAATCCTCATTTCTAACTGATGCTATGTGTCTCTCCTCTTATTCCAGCTTCTTAGGAAAAGACACATCGGAAATGACATTGTGACCATCATCTTCCAGGAGCCCGGTGCTCTACCTTTTACTCCTCAGAATATTCGCTCACACTTCCAGCACGTCTTTATTATTATTCGAGCCCATGAGCCTTGCACTGAAAATGTCTGCTACAGGTGCGTTCTTTTTCACGTCAGCTTATCCTCCCTTAAACCACTAAGTAGTTGGAAGGTAGAGGTCCCATGTATGGATAGATTTAGGTTTTCATGACATCATTTCCCCTTGTTCTCAAACTCCCTCTTTGTTTTCGGGGTTCACCCAAATACGCGTTTCCGACTCCTCTTTTTAACTACTGAAGTTATGAGTTTTAAGGCTGATCAAAGCATTAAAATCAATCTGTGTATTAACAGCAGAACATTTTACTGCAGTTGGGTCAGAATAGATAGGGATAGGATGGCAACTCAAACATTGTTTCAAAAAAATCTGCGACCCTTACAGTTATAGGTTTTCTTAAATTAAAGCTGAATTCCAGGAATGCAACTACTCTGTAAAAACAACAGGGATGCATGCTATAAGTTAAGTCCACCTCATAGACTAATCTCTACTTATCTCTGACAGCTCCAACACTGCTGACTGTGGTCTTAGTTCTTTGAAGAGCAGATTCGCTGGAACTGCTATGCCTGCTCCTTCCCTCCTTCTGCCCATTCACAGAAGCATTTGTATTATTGAACTTATTCACAAAATACAAAGACTTCTGTGAATGGGCAGCAGAGGGGAGGGCATAACTGCTGAGTGAGCATCTTTCCTCTCACAGCCGGAGTGTATCCTCCTGGACTACAATAAACGTGTCCTATATAAGTAATAATGATAAGTCTTGGAGGTGACATGCAGGTAATTGGACTTAAAGTAGAACTATAGGCGTGTGCGCGGCGATCGGTGGTGCGGTGTGTCGCACGGACACACCACATCTCCGATCACGGTTAAGAGCCTATGACGTAGGCTCTTTACCATGTGATCAGCTATGTCCAATCACAGCTGATCACAATGTAAATAGGAAGTTCCGGTTATCGGCATTCCTCTACTTGCGCTGACAGTGCCTGAGGAGAGCCGTTAAGCAGTTCTCGACAGAGGGGGTCTGCGCTGATAATCAGTGCATTGAATATCAGTGCAGCCCCATCAGCAATGCCCACCAGTGGTGCCAATCCTTGCCCACCAGTGGTGCCAATCCTTGCCCACCAGTGGTGCCAATCCTTGTTCCTAACCGTGGTG
>BLSH010019114.1:78844-91252 GCA_018402905.1 Glandirana rugosa | reverse complement strand
CCTGTTCCTAACCGTGGTGACCACCTTGTCCACCAGTGGTGCCAATCCTTGTCCACCAGTGGTGCCAATCCTTGTCCACCAGTGGTGCCAATCCGTGACCACCAGTGGTGCCAATCCGTGACCACCAGTGGTGCCTTTCAGTGTCCATCAGTGATGCCTGCCAGTGCCGCATATTAGTGCCACCTCTTCAGTGCCCATTAGTGCAACTTATCAAGCCCATCAGTGCAGCCTTGTTGGCACACATCAATGAAGGAGAAAATTTACTTATTTACAATATTTTGTAACCGAAACTAAGAAAAAAATGTTTTCATTTGATTAGTAAAAAAATAAAAACCCCAGTGGTGATTAAGTACAACCAAAAGAAAGCTCTATCTGTCTCAAAAAATGATAAAAATTTTGTTTGGGTTCAGCATTGCATGACCACACAATTGTCATTCAGACTTCGACAAAGCTGAAAATTGGCCTGGGTAGGAAGGAGGTGAAAGTGCCCAGTGTTGAAATGGTTAAGGGAATCCCCTTGGGACCCCCAGGTCACCAGAACTAGTGTCCCCATTGGAAGTTTTCTCCTCTATCACTTTTCTGGGGACAACCCAAAATTTGTAATTTACTTTCACTTTCAATGATAAAGGTAAACAGGACAAATAGAGAGGGTGAATCTCCTTAAGGGGGGCAGCAATAAAAACTGACAGGTGTTCTAATCCCTTTCCACTCTATCCAAAACTAAAAAAAAAGGTTTTGCCTTTAGTTGTACTTTATAGTGTGCCGGCACTTTTTGCAAAGTTGCTGCATTCCTGGAATTCAGCTTTAACAACACTGAATAAAATGTATCCCCAAGTCTAAGCATTTTATCTATTTGAAAATCCGGGCCTATGTTGAACCCTTCGGGGCTGACTTTAAAGTACACCTAATTTCACAAATAGGCTGGCTTTGTGGAAATGATAACTTACAATTTCTGTCTGTTAGCAGAGCTTTTGAGTGAGAGACCTGGAAAAACACTCGGCAAACAAAATCTGAAAAAATATCTAATTCCTTATCTGTATTTTTGTTCCCATTCATTGACTTAAAAGCATTGAAACAAAATCAGTATGTTGGAGAACTAGTGTTTTCAGAAGGGGATTTCTGCAGTGGCATCCCACATATATCTGGTTTGCTGTAAACACCAATGTGTGTTTGCCTCCTGCATAGAGGTGAACAAGTTGCTTGAGACCGATGGATCATGGAGCAACATAGTTGACATACCTTAATCGTAACGTGACTATGTGACTTGTTTTTAAAATGCTTCAGTACTTTACCAGTTTCTGGGTAAGTGAGGGTTTTTTGATGCAGGTGTCAGGAGGGTTTCTTTTAGGAACTTTGTCTTTCTTTTCTGATGCCTCCTGCTTTCATAACCTATATTTTACAGTGTTGTCCCTTAGCAGATCTATATTAAATCACTTCCCCCGAATTGACTTACCTGTATGTTCTCGGGATTGTGGTTCTAACCAGGGTTGTCTGCAGTCAGTTTTTTTTTTCTTTATAGAGCTGACCATTCTTTATGCTGTAAAAGTGATCAGAGCGGCCATACAGCCACTGGATCACTTTTAGATGTGTCGGAATGTGGACCCCCTGCCCCCCCCCCCCCCCTTCTGTTTTCTGGGGCTCTCCCATTCCACCATGGAGCCCAGGATGGAAACTGGCGGTCGGGATGGCACACCATAGAGATGAAGAAGGAACTTATGTTCCCTAATCATCTCTTTGGTTTACGAGATCTGAAGGGACAAGGATTTTGTCACTTTGGTTTCTGTTTGTTTTTTTTACAAACCATTACCAGCTTGTAAAGCATCTGATCAAACCAATTTTGGTTTGATTAGATACTTTTAGAGCAGAGGAGAGATTTGGGCTCTAATAGCAATAACATATTTTTTTAATAAGACAGTGTAAAAAGAAAAATATAAGTGTAAATAAAATGATAATAAAAAAAAAAAAAGTTAACGCCCCCTGTACCCCTATGCTCACACGCAGATGTGAATGGGCATGTCAGCCCCACACACATATGTAAATAGCGATTGCACCACACGTGAGGTATCTCTGCGAATGTCAGAGTGAGAGCAATAATTCTTAGCACCTCCTGTGTAACTTTAAACTGGTAACCTGTGAAGGTTTTTAAAGCGTTGCATGTGGAGATTTTTTAAACACTATAGTTTGTTGCCATTCTACAGGCATGCACAATTTTAAAGCGTGACATTTTGGTATCTATTTACTTTTTTATGGTATAAACTGTAAATTGCTCTTAACAGCTAAACGTGCATTTACAAAGGATGTACATCCCTTGGATTTAAACTTTTTAATATTAAGCTAGTGCTGGGATGTATGACCACAGTACTGGACAAGGAAATCTCCACTGGACTTTCTGCACATTCTGGTGCAGGTTCTTATTCATTGTATGTTTGCTGTAACCAAGCTGTTTATAATCATGATCACAGTAAAGGGCCTGGCAGCTGAACAGATTTAATCCTGGCTGGTGATTAGGTATAAGCTCAGATGTGTTTGGATCCTAGTCCAAACAGACTTGAGTTATCCTGCCAGGAAGCTGTCACTGCAGAAGGCCTAACGTAAGCGGATAATGCATTCCCCACCCTGTAGCTGCATAGAAGGGGCGCCTTTGATTGGCTTTGTGCATTGACAGCTTCCTATCACGATAGCTTAGGTAGGTTTGGACTAGCCCACAGAAATGTTCTAACCAGTGGCGGCCCGTCCATTAGGGGCGCACGAGCGGCGCCCCCCCCCCCCTCTCCTATCCATTTTGGCTGCTCCCTGATCTACATACAGGGTGCCATACTATGAATTCCAGTGGTGGGGGGTTGAAGCACGTGATTTAGAGCCAGAGGCTCAAATAGACTTCAAGAAAGGGTGGGCTTGGGGCGCACTGCGCCCTGCTCCCACCCAGTTGTGTGACGATAGCGAGTGAATATTCACTATTTTCATACTAGCTCACCTCCCTGCCAATCAGGATGCGGGTCTTAAGATCCATTTCCCGATTGGCCAAAACGTCAGGCGACCCTCTTGGATGCTTAGCGCCTAGGAGGAGGACAGAGGAGACGCACAGTGGCTTGCGTGACTGAAGGAGAGGACACTGGCGCTGCTATCTGCAGCCTGCCACATAGATGGTGTCCGCCGTGATCAAGGCCCCCAGAGCCGCTGTCCGCCACCTAGATGGGGAGGGGTTTACCACCCCCCCCCCAAAAAAAAACTGACCAGCTGCCACTGGATCTGACACTTCAGCACTCAAAAATTTGTCCAATGGTGTTACGAACCATAGTTCTCAATCTGATGCTGCCTTCCTCAAGTGACAAAACGGTAAAAAAGACACAGGAGGGCACAAACACCCTAGTGCATTACCACCAACAACTTTTATTTATTACTAAAGCCAAAAACATACTCAAACTACAGAGTTCTCAAGCAAAGTAAAGCAGTCAGTTCTTTAATGACCATTAAAGCGGAGTTTAGGCCATGCTGCTTTAATCACCACCAGGGTTCTCAGGTATATTTGGATGCTAGTCTGAACCTGTAAACCTTTTCTTAAATGCAAAAGCCAAAAACATGCAAACATGGGAAGGAACAAGAATTTCAAAACTCAACTCCCACTTTAGGCTATGTCATATTTGCTGCAGTTGGAAGGCTGACACGTTTCAGGAGACCTGCCCCCTTCTTCAGAGCTTTAAGGAAGGGGGCATGTCCCCTGAAACACGTCAGCCTTTCAACTGCAGGGAATATGGCATCGTCTAAAGCTGGAGTTGAGTTTTGGAACGCTTGTTCCTACTCATGTTTGTGAGTATGTTTTTGGCATTCGTGTTTAATAAAAGGTTTACAGGTTAGGACTAGCATCTGAATACACCTGAGCTCAACCCTGGTGGCGAATAAAGCAGCATGGCCTAAACTCCGCTTTATTGGTCATTGAGAAACTGATTCCTTCACTTTGCTTGAGAACTTTTTAGCAGATGACTTAAAAGATAAATAAAAACTTTTTGATCAAATGGTCACAAACATATAAACCACTCTTGGCTTTAAAGTGGTTCTAAAGGCAGAAGTTTTTTTTTTTATCTTAATGCATTCTATGCATTAAGATAAAAAAAAATATCTGTGTACAGAAGCCCCCCTAATACTTACCTGAGCCCCATCTCAATCCAGCAATGTTGCAAGAGAGCCTCGGCTGTCCGGGACTCTCCTTGCTGATTGGCTGAGACGCAGCAGTGGCGCCAAAGTTAGTGAGCCAATGAGGAGAGAGGAGGGGCGGGGCTGAGCAGTGGCTCTGTCTGAATGGACCCACACAGCAGCAGCTCAGCTTGGGTGCCCCCATGGCAAGCTGCTTGCTGTGGGGGCACTCAGCAGCAGGGAGAGACCCGAGAAGAGGAGGATCTGGGCTGCTCTGTGCCAAACCATTACACAGAGCAGATAAGTATGACGTTTGTTATTTTTAAACAAAAAAAAAAAAACAAGACTTTAATATCACTTTAACAAAGAGGTTATTATCTACGTGACCATATTGGTAGCAATATTTATAGGCAGTGTAATGGTTGGGTAGTTAGTACTCTTGCTTTACCATGCTGGGATCTTGTGTCCCTTTGCAACCAGGATCTCTATCCACGTGATATGTTCACTCCTTTCATTTGTATTATATATTTCAGCGCTCAGGATAAAGGACGATGAAAAATAAGACTGCGGCCTACCCAAAAATACCTTACAAAGTAGGGTATAAATGATACAAATTAAATAAAGGGAGATGGCGCTGTCTTCTGATGGTAGTTACTATGACCTCATATGTGATTGAAAAAAACATATACCAGTGAGTGCAAGATAATTCACTATGGTCACACATGGTTCACTATGATAGTTCTAATTATATCAGAGGGAGTAAATATGTATGTTTTCACCTTATCTGCAGATGTGTGCAATATGCAAAAGTGCAATTGTGCAAATAAAGTGAAATATGCAAGGAAAAAATGTGTACAGCGTACAAATAAAGTGCAATAAAAAGTGTCCACGTCTACAACCTTGTTGTACCAGATAAGATTGTTAACCTGTGATAATAGTATCCACCGTTTGTGTATTTTCAGCACCTATATATGTCTCAACAACCTAGGTATGCTACCACATACAATTGGTGACCTTAGTATATAAGTTATTTCACAAATTCAAAGGTAGTACTGCATGTGCAAAAACAATGACAGGAGTTGCAAAATCAATATATGTGCAAAATCAATAACAAGAGTTCATATTGTGCCTGTAGTCCATAAAAAACAAAAAAAAAACAAAAAGTGAGTTTAGTGCTTAAAGCTCCACATAGGGGTAATTCTTCTGTGCTTTTGGGGGTGATATTCACACGTGCTCCCCCTCCTGTGTCCCCACTCACCACAACGCTGTACCCCTACAGGGGTGTCCCACATATAAACTCCTGTTCCTGGGCTCCAAATCAACACTCCTCCTCCCAGACTCCACTCAAAAAGCCGCCAGCTTAGACAAGCTTTCTAATTTCTGGACTTTGATTGGATGCAGAGAAGAGAAGACTGCAGATAAACAGGATGTGGTTTATGCTGGCGGCTTTTTGAGAGGAGGAGTGTTGATCTGGAGCCCAGGTACAGCGGTTTATATGCGGGACACCCCTGTAGGGGTACAGCTTTGTGCGGAGGACCTGTCTGGGAGGAGGAGTGTTGATCTGGAGCACAGGAACAGCGGTTTATACGCGGGACACCGATTGTAGGGGTACAGCTTTGTGCGGAGGACCTGTCTGGGAGGAGGGGTGTTGATCTGGAGCGCAGGAACAGCGGTTTATATGCGGGACACCCCTGTAGGGGTACAGCTTTGTGGTGAGTGGGGACACAAGAGGGGGAGCATGTGTGAATATCACCCCCAAAAGCACAGTAGAATTACCCCTATGTGGAGTTTTAAGCACTAAAGTCACTTTTTGTTTTTTATGGACTACAGGCACAATATGGACTTTTGTTATTGATTTTGCACATATATTGATTTTGCAACTCCTGTCATTGTTTTTGCACATGCAGTACTACCTTTGAATTTGTGAAATAACTTCTATACTAAGGTCGCCAATTGTTTGCGGTAGCATACCTAGGTTGTTGAGACATATATAGGTGTGGAAAATACGCAAACGGTGGATACTATTATCGCAGGTTAACAATCTTATCTGATACAACAAGGTTGTAGATGTGGACACTTTTTATTGCACTTTATTTGTACACTGTGCACATTTTTTCCTTGCATATTTCACTTTATTTGCACAATTGCACTTTTGCATATTGCACACATCTTCAGATAAGGTGAAAACATACATATTTACTCCCTCTGATATAATTAATACTATCCTAGTGAACCATTGTAATTATCTTGCACTCACTGGTATATGTTTTTTTCATCACATATGAGGTTATAGTAACTACCATCAGAAGACAGCTCCATCTCCCTTCACGCCTTTCATTTGGTTTCCTTCCAAATCCCCAAAAAACATTCTAGTGGTTTGACTGTCTTTCACATAACAATATGCCTTATTATTTGTGTGTGTATCACGGTGGGGGCATTAGATTGTAAGCTTTGTTTGGGGCAGTGGCTGGAATGGATGGCCTTTGTGCTTTTAAGGCAACATAATTTGTTAGAGCCATGGAAATGATTTAAAGAAAAAAAACATATTACCATGTTTGTGACAGTGTGGCCTATTAAGTACTCATGTTTGTTCTCAACAGAGTGGCTGTAACAAGATCCAAAGATGTCCCTCCTTTTGGTCCTCCAATACCCAATGGTGTCACGTTTCGGAAATCTGATGTGTTTCGTGACTTTCTTCTGGCCAAAGTGATTAACGCAGAGAATGCGGCACACAAGTCAGACAAATTCCACACAATGGCTACTCGTACAAGGCAGGAATATCTCAAAGACTTGGCTGAGAACTATGTCACCAATACGCCTATCGATACCACAGGCAAGTTTAACTTAATCTCCCTGACCTCCAAGAAGAAGGAGAGGACCAGAGCACGGGCCGGAGCCGAGCTGAACAGTACTGGTGCCCTGTGCTGGCGGGTCATGGCTCAAGACTTCTCCCAGGGAGCTGAGACAGAGTGCATTTTAGGTATCTCAAATGAGTTCATGGTCCTAATAGAGACTGTGACAAAGGAAGTGGTGTTTAACTGTTACTGCGCTGATGTAATTGGCTGGACACCGGAACCATTGTCCCTCAAGATCTTTTATGGTCGCGGTGATCATATCCTTGTAAGGACACTGGATAGCATTGGAGAAGATATCCGGGAGATTGTTCAAAGGTTAAAAGTGAGTACGATTTTATTAGGTTATCATTGTTTTCCAATTATGTAAGGGCAGATATGGGAGTATTGGGCAGAGGAAATATACTGGTGATACCAGTAGCAACTAGTTGAGAGTTTAGATGCCTCTAACCTCCACTACTAAAATATACATGGTGTCTTGTGTGGAAAAAAATGCCTCCTTTGTACGCAAATTTGATCATTTAAAGTATGAGTTCACCTTTTCAGAAAAAAATAGCCTACCCATCCCTGCTGTACTTGCCTCCATGAATGATGAACGGTCAGTGCCCACATTATCAGTGCAGCGGTCTAGGAATTTGAAATCCCCGCTCCTCTTCTTCTTTCTGCAAGGCTTCAGGGATGGATCAGTGCAATTCTGATTGGTCAGTGTCGGCACACAATATTGCTCTGATCTGTTCCTGAAGCCCTGCAGAGCGGGGATTTCAAATCCCTGGACCACTGCACCTGCTGTGGAGGCACTGGCAGCTCATCCCCCACCCACAGAGGGAAGTACAGCCGGGACCGGGGAGGGGTGTAGGGTGTATACCATTTGATGCTCGAAAGCAAGAGCCATTACTTTTGGAAGCTAAAACAAAAAATGACCAGCATTGGAACATAGGAGATAATTGGCATGTACATACCTGTTTTGGAGAATGTGGAAATAATTGCTTTGCTTGTATTCTTATTGTTTTCTACTGATAATATGAAACATTCACATGTTTATTGGTGAATGCTATTAAAACCTCCCTTTATATTGGCCCGTTTGTGACACGTTTGTAAATTATGGCCATTTAAAGCCTCTTTTTGGAAGTGCCATTTGGGATACCACAGAAAAGGGAATGCTGGGGTGACCTGTAATGTGTACACAAAATTAGCACCTACCTTTTTTTTCTTTTCCAGATCATGACCACTGGCTGTGAAACAGTAGACATGACCCTGCGCCGTAATGGACTTGGCCAGCTTGGTTTCCATGTCAAGTATGATGGCACAGTAGCAGAGGTTGAGGATTATGGATTTGCTTGGCAAGCTGGCTTGCGCCAGGGCAGTCGACTGGTTGAGATATGCAAGGTGGCTGTGGTGACGCTGAGCCATGATCAGATGATCGATCTTCTCCGGACTTCAGTCACAGTGAAAGTAGTAATCATACCTCCTCATGAAGATGGGGTGCCACGAAGGTACAGCGGACTCCTTAATTATTCTGTAAATGTTAGTTTACCTGCTGTTCAAGCACTAGGGTCTTGACTAAAAGTAGAGCTTTATATTCAAACTTATTTTAGCAATAAGGACAAGGTCAGAGTTTTCTGAAGGCTAATCCCTCAATCCGCTCACTTTTGCCATGCGCCGTTTCTGGGCTGGGATTTTAAACCCTTTGTAAGCTTGGTGTTTGGGTTTACCGCACGTTGATGCCATCCTCCTTGGACGACAGTGTTCACACTTGGCACTTAGATGCTGAGTGCTGAGCAGTGCATCCTGGGTGGAGGTCCCGTTCGTTCCCCCAAGTTATTTTGTGAGGGCTCCAATGGAGAGGTGGGTGCTGAAGACAAATATATGTGTATGAGGTGGACTTTTTAAAAGGCTTTGAATGGGCAACATGGCATAATCTCATTAAAGTGGTTGTAAATTTCAGACATGAGATATGAACAAAGCATATCCCCCTATAGTGTGTACATTTCTCTATCCAGCTCCAGCACACAGCCTGTTATTGATAGCCTCAGCGCTGTGAATGTGTGAAGGGGGATGTGTCCCTTCCCTCCAGTCAGCTCTCAGAGCTCTCCTAACTGACCACTGCAGTGTGTAACTTCAGTTTTCCGCCACCTTTTTTCTGAACTCTGACATGCTTTATAATTCAGCACATTGAATGGATGTAGAGAAGAGATGACTGCAGATAAACAGGTACAACTTATGTTGGAGGATTTGTTTAATCTCTGTGTATCACCTGAGGCCAGTCACTTCACTGGGTATATGTAAGGGTTTACAACCACTTTAAGTCTAATTATGTTCTAAGTTAAAGCAACTCCCGGCAAAACCTTTTTTTTTTTTTTTTTTTTTTAAGGCAAAATGTCAAATGAGTATTGCCTTCTGTATCTCTACCGTGCCTGGTGTAATGAACAACACCTGAGACATTAGCCACTTGTTCTCTTCTAGTACAAAGAAACATGGGAGTGAGATCAGAGACTGTTCAGTTGGAACCACTCACTGGCTGGATGGCTCTACATCAGTGATTGTCAACTTATGAGCTAAAGGGGGCCTCAAATGTGACCCCCGACATTATCAAAGAGCTGCACATAATGTTCAATATATGTGATTAGGGTTGTGGTTGCACCAATGCTGATACCGAGCATTTGCACAAGTACTTGTACTCGTGCAAATGCTCCGATGCCTAATCTGTTACCTGGGCAGCCTCAGGCATGATCGGTGCGCCGGTTGGGGGAGTTACAAGCACCGATCTCCCTGTGTGGCTTTCAATAAAGCAGCTGACAGCCGCTTCTCCTCTCCCTCCCGCGGCTTTCAGTTGCTTTAGGTCACTTTCACACTGAGACGTTTTTAGGCGCTTTTGCGCTAAAAATAGAGCCTATAAAGTGCCTAATAATTCATCCCAATGCACCGCACTGTGAAAGCCCTGAGTGCTTTCACACTAGGGCGGTGCCCTTGCAGGACGTTAAGAAAAGTCCTGCAAGCAGCATCTTTGGTATACACCGCTCCTCCACCGGCCCTGCCATTGAAATCAATGGGCAGCACTTCCGAAGCGGCTGAACACCGCTTCGGAAGTGCCGCACGCCGGCATTAGCCCCTTTTTATCCCTTGTGGGGGTTAAAAGCGCCCTGCTCCCGCCTGCATAGCGGCACCAGTGTGATTGTAACTCCCCCCAACACCACACCGATTACCCCCCACTGTCCTCTGGGTCCTCCTCCGATTTCCCCCCCTCTTCCCAGATTTGTCAGTCTGGAGAGCGGAGGAAGGAGCCAGTAAATATGTCATTTACTGGCTCCTTCCTTTTCTGAATGTACAGAGTCAGTGATCACTGTGTTCAGTTTATGAATGGGGAGGAGCCTCTGTCTCCTCTCCATTCAGTGCCATTGCAGCTGAGGCTGCAGAGAAAGGGATTGGGGAATCTGTGTCCTCAGTCCCTTTCTCTGTCTCAAAGGGGAGATGTCAGGGGTCACTGTCACATGAAAAGAAAGTATTGGTAATTAGTATTGGCGAGTACTTGATAAAAAGTATCGTTACTTGTACTCAGATCTTACAAAAGTGGTATCAGTGCAACCCTATATGTAGTGTTTAAGAGGACTGTTAGTGCAGACCTAATAGAGGAAATGAGGGTCAGAGAGTGAGGACAGGATACATTGTTGGCTGGGAATTTGCTACAGAAGACAATCTGGAACTGGGAACATGTTACATGAGGCTAGTAGTGTTTAATTCTATTACCCTAATCCATGTTCCCACTATAGACTGCTGAGGTCCGAGGGCCACACATCAAATACAATAGGGCCGCAGGTTGGGCACCAGGGTTCTACATGAATGCAAGTCCCAACATTCTCCGCAAGAGGCCACATAACTGAAGGATTGGTGTTTATCACATGACTGGGTACTGAAGGGATGCAGACTTAGTGTTCTGGAAAACCCTGCTGTTTAGGGAGTCTTCATTAAAATATACAATACAGGCTGAGTGTTACAATAAAGCAGAATTCATTTTTTGCTACAGGTCTGCTTGATTGCAGACATATTGCCTACTATATTTTACAGCTGACACCAAGTTAGTGTTCCTTTTCTGTGGTCAGTAAAAGCTCATGCTGTCCAACTCTTTAAAAGTGCTTACTGGTTCCTAGAGTGAACCAACTGGCTTCTGAATTCGGGAGCTATTTTATATCAGTCCTAATTTTGTGATTGGTATTCATTTTTTGGGGTCTGATGTGACCCTGGAATACTGGGAGCTGATCAGTTACTTTGGTTTGCTGCACTTTGTATGTAAAGTGGAACTGCACTGCATCTGAGCACCATAAACCAAATGCGCTATTTAATTTATTTTTAATCTTCAAAGCAAACTCCCCCATCCATGCATGTTTCTATACTTTATTTTGCTGAGAAATCACTTTGAGAAACACCCCCTAGCATTTTTGGCCATGGCCATCTTGAGTAAGGGCTGATGATTTATGTAGCATTTACTTCTTGGAATCCATCTGCCCTTTAGCTCAGGCATACAAGAGGGTGTGCTTAGCTGAGAACCCCCCCCCCCTGCAGACTCCTGGTGATGTATGACCTCATTTGACCTAGGCCTGGAAACCAGGCACTAACTGAAGGAAAGTAAAAAAAAAAAAAAAAAGTCCCCTTTTTTGTAGGCGCTATAACTTTTGCGCAAATCAATATACACTTGTTGGGTTTTTTTTACCAAAAATATGTAGCAGAATACGTGATTGCCTAAGCTGATAACGAAATAGATTTTTTAAAAATTTTTTTATTGGATATGTTTTATAGCATAAAATAAAAAATGTTTTTCTTTTTTTCAAAATTGTCGGCCTTGTTTTTGTTTATAGCCCAACTAATAAAAACGCAGAGGTGATCAAATACCACCAAAAGAAAGCTCTATTAGTGGGAAAAAAAGAACATACATTTTATTTGGTTACAGTGTCACATGACCGCGCAATTGTCAGTTATATTAACACAGTGCTGTATCTCAAAAAATGGCATGGTCTTTAAGGGGGGTAAACCTTCTGGGGCTGAAGTGGTTGAAACAAGTAAATATGATATACCTTCTTATCTGTTTACTAATGCTAGCAGCATAAAGAGGAGTTCCACCTGGGGTAAAAAAAATTAAAAGTCAGCAGCTGCAAATGCTGTAGCTGCTGACTTTTAATATTAGGGCACTTATCTGTCCAGGGAGCCCGCGATGTCTGCACCCCAGCCAATTTTCGGATCGGCTCTCGGGTGCTGCCGCCGCCATCTCCACTAAGGGAAACCAGCAGTGAAGCCTTTCGGCTTCACAGCCAGAACCTTACAGTGCATGCACAATGCGCGCTGCACTTTCTAAGTGGCACAGCGGCACAGAAAGGAGGAGGGGGCCCAACTTCTGAGGGACGGCGCCAAGAACAGGTGTCAAGAACAGGTAACT
>BLSH010019114.1:68246-78834 GCA_018402905.1 Glandirana rugosa | reverse complement strand
GTTGGACCATCGAAGTTCAGGTCGATTTTTCGTTGTTCTAGGTGACATTGGTTTGTGTTACTCTCCTCAGACACACGTGTGTGAGGGATCACCTCTCCTCTTGCTATATGTCTCCACTGGTGTTAGGAGTCTTACTCGTCATTACTGTGTTTCCTTTCAAAGTTATTTTGACTAACTAATCAAACCCTATGACGTGAGCCGTACAACACATTATTTATTTCGTCTTGAAGTGAAGTTGATACAAAAGAAGGAATTCGCCGCAAGGTGGGTTTTCACCTTGGAAGTAAATAGACGAAACAGCGGGAGAGGTTCGCGATGTAAACCGTGGAAAGCCCCCGGACGGCGTCAAGAACAGGTAACCCCCCCCCCCCCCGAAAGGTGCCAAATGTAGCGCTTGGAGAGGGCGACAAAGCAGATAAATGAAGGTTCCACTTTTGGGTGGAACGCCGCTTAAGGAAGAAAACATAGTTGAAGTGAAGTTCTGCTTTATTTATTACACAACATGCCGAGTGCAGTATCCCAAACTAATCAATCAGTTTTATTGAAACTTTCCTTTGTGTCATTACTGCTCATTCTGAGGATTGTGGTCACCTCTGTATATCGTTCTCCTCTCCACTAGGGAGTGTGTGCACACAGACTCCTCTCATTGTGTTTGGTTACAGTGGATCTTGTTGCTTTTTAGCTGGACTTGAAGCTACCAGGTTGCATATCAAAGGGCCATTAATCCCTTCTTTGTGCTTCACAGGCCGTTCTCATAGCCAAAGGGACAACACAAGATTAAAAACTCAGGGCAGCGTAATACAAAGTACATTTTTTTTTACTGTTCAGACTCCTTTGAGTATTTGATCTGCAATGTAAACTGATTGACCTGAAAGATCAAAGAAAGTCATAACACAAGTCTGCACATACGTGGGTTGGATCATCTGTGGATGTATTATGGTGACATGAATGCAGTATTGACCAGAAGTTCAGACATGCATTGTATTAAGATTGCTTTCTGCACCTGATCAAATGGGAAATGCTCCTTCACAAGAATGAGGTCCTTTGTTCACTTGGCTATATGCTTCATCCAGCATTTACCATCTGAAGGGGTTTAAAGTGTTACTAAACCCACAACAGTAAAATCAGTCTGTATTTGCAGTAAAGCATGCTTGTTATACTCACTGTGGAACCTAAGGGGTTAATCCTCTGCATCGCGTAAAAAGGCTGTTTGATCCTGCCTTCTCTTATCATCCTCTTTTTTCACAGTCCCCAATCTATCTGCTGATAGAACGAAACCTTGGGGGCAAGCTGCACATGCTCAGTTTGGTGTGTATTGCTAGAGAGGTATTTTTTTACTTAGAAGAGTGCATTTGATCAGGGGCCCTGAAGCCTCATAGGACAATCGGGGGGAGAATGAAAACTCCTAGAAGCTTTAACCAGACACTGATAGAGGTCACAAGACTGCTGGAATGGCTGATGAGAAAAGGTATTTAGCAGTTTATATTTACTAAAATAATTGCATTTCCATGTATTGTGGGAGGCCAGATATAGTGAATGCAGGGTCCTGGGTTTAGTAACACTTTAATGAATGAAACATTTGTTTCTTAAGCTGTATACATACTATACAACTTTTGTTAGATTTCCTTTAGATTTACCTTCAACTATGTAGTGCAAGGGACTGCCTGATTGCATACAAATTGAAAATGTTTAGGTTTGACCTCATATTATATGATTTTGGTAAAGCGAAAGGAAAAAATCTAAAGAAAGTTGTATAGTGTGTTGTATCCAGCTTTAGGCTACATTCGCACAGGCGATTTCCTCAGTACAGACGGAAGTGGCACGAATCTTATGATTTATAATGCTGTTTTTGACAGTTGTGAGCGGCTTGCTGTTGCCATCAAGCCCATACACTTCAATGACGGGTTACCGGCGACCGCAACTATTCATTGTTTACAGATTTGAAGTGGCACTATGCTTCAGAACTAATAAAAATATAAAAAAACTACATAAAGAATTGCAAAAAGTATTTTTACATGTGTCTGATCTCTCAAGATATTGAATAACATGACTAATAATAATAAGGGAAAATCGAATGGGTGTTGTACTCAAAGTGCCAGTGCTGCAACAATATGTAAAACATAAGGGAAATGAAAAAAAAATTATTATGTCTTATCACAATCCAGAGTTAAAATAATTTTCCTACTGGGTTTTGTAACTAAAAACACCAGTGCTGCAAATAATACAAAATTGTACAAATAAGCAGAAATATATTAAACCTTAATCGTAAAAAGCAATCCAGTTTAGTGTCTTGATTTTCATATAATAATTCCATTAAGAAAATGAATGTATCCGGTGATGTCTGTTGTGCAAATGTCATCAAATTCCTCAGTAATGTCATCAATCACCCTTGCACCCTAATCCACTAGCAGCTCACCTCATTCCTTAGACCCAAACGGTCTAAAAGCATTTAGGATATAAACATTTCCTGCCCATGGGTGGCTATATCATATCCTTTCTTCCAATCAGCAATGCGATAGTTTATAGGTCTGTCCTCACTCTCTCCCACTATCCACTCTCCTCTCCTCCTCCAGTGGGTGATATGGTTATACAAGAAAGCAAATCCTCATTGTGTAGTATTCAAATCAAAATTTATTATAAAAAACCATAGTAACTCACATTTACAATCGATTACAACAATATCAGAAACCACAAACTTCTGAGATTGGCCGGAAACCGTAAGTGAGGTACCAGACTCCTCCCGACGCGTTGCGTCACAGTCCATATGACTTCATCAGGGGTGGAGTCAGGTGGGTACCGAACTTCTATTTATAATTCCAGCAATTTTGCCATTATTACTGACAGCTGGTATCCTAAATCACCAGCCCCACATACCATCAGTGTCTTGATTCAGTCTGTTTATATGGAATGCCGGGTATTAAGACATTAATCACTCACATACCATTCATTGTACTAATATCAGAGCAGGGGTTCAAGTATGTCAGTTTAAGTTTCGCTAAATCGATCTTCATGGGGGAATGCAATGTATTAGACTAGATACAAGAAGATAAAATCGAGTAAAAATAAAATTGAAATAAAAGTCCTCAGACGCAATTGTATACAGAAGGTGCTAGTGCTAGCTAGCTGCCATTTGCACAGCCAGTGATTACCTGCGGTGATTGCTGCTTGATTTTTTTTTTTTTTTTGGGAGGAATCACTGTAAGTAACTGGATTTGACTTGGTGGTTATAGATAATTATTAGCTATAACCATTACATTCACTTGCAGGAACGCATGTGTATGTGAGCAGCACCCATTGACTTGCACTCAGACACTATTGTTAGTGGTAGGTCGGAGGCATTCAAAAATTTTGGATTGGACTTTGTATCAGCCATTGTACAGAAGAGCTCAGAGATGGGAGGAGAAGCAACACAAGGAGCCAGGTGTGCTGCAGTGCACAGAGCGTACTGATAGGAGGAGAGAGCAGAGTGACACAGATGAGCTCATCATTCTGCTGCTTCTCTTTTCACTGTCTAGTCACTGGGTGGGGGTTGGGGAGGAGGCCTGTATATCAAAAGAGGAAGAACGGGAGAAACCGTTCAGGTGCCCTCCCATGACATACAGGATTGTACTGTGGGGCAGAGCTGTGTAAATCTCATAACTGGATTGACAGAATTGCATATCTTTAAGCAGGTAAAACAGCTCCCATATGTGTATTTTTTGCCTGGAGTTCCCCTTTAAATGCTAGTTCAAGAGCCTGCACAAGAATAAGATATAGGTATATATAAGATGATCTCATGGACCTGTCATGCAGCACCAGATTTATCAGAGAGGTGGAATTACACTTTAAATTCTCCCGAATGTTGC
This sequence comes from Glandirana rugosa, assembly GCA_018402905.1. NCBI lineage: Eukaryota > Metazoa > Chordata > Amphibia > Anura > Ranidae > Glandirana > Glandirana rugosa. The sequence goes on along the minus strand of BLSH010019114.1, from coordinate 74,989 downwards.
TCTTAGACATGTGAATTGCAGTATGTTGGAAGGTTGTCCCTAATTTTTTTTCATAGTGAGACTTTATTATGGAGCTTGTTATTGAGCCGCACCCGTTTAAACCCTCGCTGGACAAGTTCAAACACAGATACAGCTGCAGAGCTCTCTAACGTTCTCCATCAGCCGGGGGGGCTGTGCTCACACTCTGTGTCTGTACATGTGTCAGACGTATATACATTTACCATTCTTTGTATCTTCTCTACAGGGGATGGTCCGAATCCCATGAACTCACCTCAATGGACCACAAGGACTCTGAAGGTGCTGGCTCTGGTCCACGGCCTCCCTATCGCAGCAACACCACCTGGCAGTGGAGCGGCTCTGCTACCCACCACGGGGCCAGTCCTTCTCAGAAGTGGGTAACTCCCAGCTATGCACTTTCACTGAACCGGACACCCAAACAGGTTCCAGCCGTGCCTATACGAGAGCCACAGCCACTGCATAACAACAGGAGGTGAGTAGCCCCCCCTGTGGCTAAAGACTAGCACTGCAGCATTCATAGATTGAGCGATCTATATCAGGGCAATCTCTGGCCGTTATTAGATATTGTTTATTACAAAACTGATTTTTTATTTATTTTTTTGTTACAAAAAGAAAAAAATCCATTTTCACTACAGTCTGTGTCTAGTTTTTGTTTTGTATAATCTTTGTTATATGGGAATAACTGGATGAGCCAGTCTCTTGCTCTGAGTATAGGGATTTTTCACTAAAGCTGGCCATACATATTTTTATTTTTCTTAGCCAGCCATATTGAGTGTGTAACATTATATTGATTTCTATTTTTACAACGTTTTATTTTTTATATATACTAGCTTATCCATATGTTATGTAAAGCCCCTTTCACACCGTTTGATTAGCAGGGGATCTGTCAGCTGATCACAGCAGAAGAGGCAGATGATAGGTCTGTGTCCACATGAATAAAGCCTGCTCCGCTCTATAGCAGAGTCCCTCCAATCTCAGCCGCTTAGACGGATCCTCTTTTTTTTTTTTTTTTTTTTTTTTTTTTTAGCGAACCAGATTGCATTGGTGGTAGGCAATTGTAAATGGACACAAGTCGCTGGTCCATAGGGGTGCATGGAGGTTCCAATCAGTTCTGCCTGAAAAAGCTGATAGGCGTACCTGATCAGACTCTCTACGTGTAAAAGGAGCTTTATGTCATTTCTAAAATGTTTGAGAGAAAGGTAAACTAAACTTTGCCATACGCAGCTTGGATTTTGCCATAATCCTGCTTAATCTGCCAAAATGCGAGCTCTGGGTGGCAGCAGGCTCCACATAATTCAATTTAAATATTGACCAACTGGGTGGAAATTGTCAGCCGAACAGTGAGTTCCTATCATGTGCAGCTACTGTTCAGGTGTCGCTACTGTCTGAATACAATAGCCAGCAGGGAGGATTCCACCATCAATGCGGTTTAGTATTGATGGGGGGGATCAAGTGATTTCTCTCATTCAGCCTGTGGGCTAAACTAGCGAGACCAGCTTCATCAGAATGGGCAGGATACATATAATTCAATCCTAGAGCAGCAGTCTGCTGTCCTGTACAGGAACACATCATTTCCTGTAGTCTCCTCTGCTTTGTGTGCTAGCATATAGATGCCTGCAGCCAGGATAATACAGTATGAGTCCATTGATTGGCAAATATGAAGAGTTGTGTGACAAAAGAAAAAGAAAAAAAATACCTATCCTCCTGGCAGCGGCATTTTGGCAGAAATAAAACGCTTGTAAACACTTTTTAAGCGTGTCAAGCATTAATTCATCTCAATTGCCAGCCCTGCAATTCCTCATAAGACTCCATAACAGCTGGAGGGCCACATTTTGAGCACCCACTAGGGTATCATAAAAACCCTACCTGTTAGCAGTCATAAAAAAAAAAATTGTGTTTAATTTGTTTAATTCAACTATAAGTAAATTCAGCTTTTTTTTTCACTTAAGTAGAACTAAAAGCAAAACTTTTTTTTCATTTTTGAATAATGATGAGGAGGGGGGGTTAGAACCCCTGTCAGTTTTTTGCCATCTATATACATTGGGAAGGTTTTTTTTCACTTACTGCCTTGTCATCAAAACAGGAAGTTGGAGGAAATCTCCCCAAAGTGAAGAAATCCTTTGGCACCAGGGTCATCAGAACTGGTGTCCCCATTTGAAGATTTCCCCTCTATCCCTATTCTGGTGACATCCCAAAATGTGGGATTTTCTTTCACTTTTACTTTTGGTGATACCAGTAAACAGAACAAATCGGTGCACAGGCAATAACCTGACTGATGGCTCTAATAATAATTATTTAAAAAAAAAAAAAAAAAAAAAGGTTGCCTTTAGTTTCAATTAGAGCCTTTAGTTATACTTTAATAATAACTCATAGCAATACCCAGAATATTCCCCACTTTTCCTACACAATCCCATTAATTATAGAGGAGCTCACACGCCCCCCCCCCAACAAAAATTAAAAGTCAGTAGCTACAAATACTGTAGTTGCTGAATTTTAATATAAGGACACTTACCTGTTCAGGGATCCAGCGATGTGCTCACCCGAGCCGATTCTTCAATTGCCATTGGTTTCCCACTGTGCACCTGTGATGTGTCCCAGAAGGTTGCGGGGGCAAGGAGGAGGGGGCTGAATTTCTGTACAGATTGTTACGGAAATCTGACCAAAAGTGAAAGCGGGTACCTGAAAGTGCCTAATGCGGCAGTGGCGGGGCGAAGGTTGCAAACAAGCAGAATGTCCCCTTTTGGGTGAAGTTCCGCTTTAAAAGATAACGCCACTTCCATGCGGAAAAAAAAAAAAAGAGCAAATAAATAATATAGCGTATACAATTGTGACACAAATCATTGTATTTGAATGTCCTTAGAAATTACTTTTCCTTTTCAATCTGTAGCCTCTGTAATTTTCTGTAAAATGATATGCAACATGGCGACCTAGAGGCATTCTGTACACAGATGATGTACAGAACACCCCCCAGGTACAGTGAGGGAAAAAAGTATTTGATCCCCTGCTGATTTTGTACATTTGCCCACTGACAAAGAAATGATCAGTCTCTAATTTTAATGGTTGGTTTATTTTAACAGTGAGAGACAGAATAACAAAAATATCCAGAAAAAAATAATTTCAAAAAAGTTATAAATTGATTTATATTTTAACCACTGCAGCTTCAGCCGCCGTTGTTTTACTGCGGCAAAAGTGACTCGGCACGGGAACGAGCCTTTGTGGGTGCGTGCATGCACTCTGGCCATGTGCTGGGGCGGACTCGATGTTCCCACAGTCCCCCATACAGTTAGAAACACCTCCCAGGGAACACATTTAACCCCTTGATCGCCCCTGATGTTAACCCCTTCCTTGCCAGTCATTAGTACAATAACAGTGCATTCTTTTTAGCACGGCTTACTGTAATAAGGTCACTGGTTCCCAAAAAAGTGTCAAAAATGTCAGGTGTCCGATCTGTCCACTGCAATGTTGCAGTCCCGCTAAAAATCGATGATCGCTGCCATTACGAGTAAAAAAAGAATTATAAAAATGCCAAAAGTCTATCCCCTATTTTGTAGTGAGAACTTTTGCGCAAACCAATCAATATACGGTTATTGGGATTTTTTTTACCAAAAATATGTAACAGAATACATATCGGCCTAAACTGATGAATACATTTGTTTACTTTTTTCTTTTTTCTTTTTTTTTATATTTCTTATAGCAAAAAGTAAAAAATATTGTGTTTTTATTTCAAAATTGTCGCTCTCTGCGCAAAAAATAAAAACCGCAGAGGTGACCAAATACCACCAAAAGAAAGCTCTATTTGTGGGGAAAAAGGGACACAAATTTTGTTTGGGTATAACGTCGCACAACCGCACAATTTTCAGTTAAATCGACGCAGTACCTTATCACGAAAAATGACCTGGTCATGAAGGGGGAAATCCTTCCGGTCCTTAAAGAGGAAGTAAACCCAGATAGGGTTTACTTCCTCTACATTCCCCTGCAAAGTAGATGCATAATGGGCTACTATGCATCGTATAGTAGCCCACTATGTGCCACTTACCTGCAAACGAAGCCTGCGACGTCCATCGCTGCCCCCTGTGCTGGCAGCGTCCATCTTTAGCACCTCTTCCTTCCAGGGCCGCGACTCCGGTTTTGTGACTGGCCGGAGTCGCGTGACGTCACTCCCACGCATGTGCGTGGGAGCCGCCAGTCACAGCACAATCACATGAAGAAACGGCACAGAGACTATTTCTTGACTGCACAGGTGCCGGAATGACGTTGGCAATGCTAGTACACTGCATATCTCCTGAACCGTGCAGGTTTGGGAGATATGCAGGGCACCTACAGGTAAGCCTTATCATAGGCGTATCTGTAGGTTAAAGTGGTTGTCACGAGTTGACAACCACTTTAAGTGATTAATGAGTGAAATAAGTATTTGATCCCCTATTGATCAGCAAGATTTCTGGCTCTCAGGTGTCTTCTGTACAGGTAACAAGCTGTGATTAGGAGCGCACTCTCTTAAAGGGAGTGATCCTAATCTCAACTAGTTACTTGTATAAAAGACACCTGTCCACAGAAGCAATCAATCAGGTTCCAATCTCTCCACCATGGCCAAGACCAAAGAGCTGTCCAAGGATGTCAGGTACAAGATTGTAGACCTACACAAGGCTGGAATGGGCTACAAGACCATCGCCAAGCAGCTTGGTGAGAGTGTGACAACGGTTGGTGCGATTATTCGCAAATGGAAGAAACCCGAAATAACTGTCAATCTCCCTCGGTCTGGGGCTCCATGCAAGATCTCATCTTGTGGAGTTTCAGTGATCATGGGAACAGTGGGGAATCAGCCCAGAACTACACAGGAGAATCTAGTCAATGATCTCAAGGCAGCTGGGACCATAGTCGCCAAGAAAACAATTGGTAACACACTACGCCATGAAGGACTGAAATCCTACAGTGCCCGCAAGGTCCTCCTGCTCAAGAAAGCACCTGTACAGCCCGTCTGAAGGTTGATAATGAAGATCTGAATAATTCAGAGGAGAACTGGGTGTAAGTGTTGTGATCAGATGAGACCAAAATAGAGCTCTCTGGCATCAACTCAACTCTGTGTTTGGAAGGAGGAGGAATGCTGCCTTTGACCCCAAGAGCACCATCCCCACAGTCAAACATGGAGGTGGAAACATTATGCTTTGGGGGTGTTTTTCTGCTAATGGGACAGGACAACTTCACCATATCAAAGGGATGATGGACTGGGCCATGCACCGTCAAATCTTGGGTGAGAACCTCCTTCCCTTAGCCAGGGCATTGAAAATGGGGCGTGAATGGGTATTCCAGCATGACAATAACCCAAAACACACGGCCAAGGCAACAAAGGAGTGGCTCAAGAAGAACCACATTAATGTCCTGGATTGGCCTATCCAGTCTCCAGACCTGAATCCCATGGAAAATATGTGCAGGAAGCTGAAGGTTCAAGTTACCAAAGATCAGCCCCAAAACCTTAATGACTTGGAGAGGATCTGCAAAGAGGAGTGGGACAAAATCCCTCCTGAGATGTGGCCAACTACAAGAATCTGGCCTCTGTGATTGCCAACAAGGGTTTTGCCACCAAGTCATGTTTTGCAAAGGGGTCAAATATTTATTTCACTCATTAAAATGCAAATCAGTTTATAATTTTTTTGAAATGCGTTTTTCTGGACATTTTTGTTCTGTCTCACTGTTAAAATAAATCTACCATTAAAGTTCTAAACTGATCATTTGTTTGTCAGTGGGCATTACAAAAGTATTCCCATGCAGATTCACTCTGCAAATAGACACAGACAAACAACTATTTCTCCAGAATAACAAAAGGTAGGAATCTGCAACAAAGTTTGTTAAAATCCCTGCAATGTACATAGATCACCCAGAGGGGAATATTTCTTTCTCAGTGGCGTTAAGTCATTAGGCCTCATGCCCACCGGCGTATCTAAAAAATAAACAAAACGTCGGGTCCGACGTCAAGGAAAAAAGTTGACTTTTTCGACGTTATGCATTGGCGTTTTTGAGCGTTAGTGAGTATCGGCGTCAATAGGCGTTTTTTAAAAAAATCATCCCTCTGCTATTTTTCAACCTAAAAACGTCGGCGTCAGAAAACGCCGGTACAATATTAGGTGGCGTTTGTTGGCGTTTTGTGGCGTCGGCGTCAAAAAACGTCAAAACGTTACAGCCTCAGAACGCGATGGCCATGGGTTCTACTTTCTGTTCACTAACGCCGACGCCACCTACAGTTCAAAAACGCCAACGTTTTTATGGGGCCATTGACTAACATGGAGAGCTGCAGAAAACGCCGGCGTCAAAAAACGTCCGTGTGTATGAGGCCTTAAAGAGTAATTCCACTTTTGTTGAGAAAGAAAAACATTCCCCTCTGGGTGATCTATGTACATTACAAGGATTGTAACAAACTTTGTTGCAGAGTCCTACCTTTTGTTATCCTGGAGAAATAGTGGTTTGTTTGTGGTCATGTACAGCATTAACCTATATGGGAGTGGTTTTATAATTATCAACCAGCTGCTGCACCTGCAGGGCTCTAATGAGGAAAATGGCAGGGTCTGCATCCATTTAGATGTGATTTCCTTTGGGTGTATCTTACCAAAAATTATATTTTTGTTGCAGGGGATGCCCAAAATTGAATTTGCATCTTGGTGCAGACTTCTGGGGAAATCAGTGAGCCAATCACAGCAGGAAATTTTGTTTCGAGGGGGGGGGGGGGGGGGTTT
>BLSH010019114.1:6543-18372 GCA_018402905.1 Glandirana rugosa | reverse complement strand
CCTTCCTGTTGGGCCATAGCTTCAAGTGGCTGCCTACTGGTCAGTGTAAAGAAGTTTGGAGAGTAGGTAAAACTTGCATTTTAGCTCCGAGGGCATTAGAGAAGGCTTTCAGATGTATGCAAAGGCACCAGACGGTGCCTGCATTTTGGTTTTGGGACCAGTTTAGCAGGATCAAAGTGCTGATGGGGTGTGTCTTAGCGCTCAAACAATTGGGCAGTGGAAGCCTTGTCATATCTGAGTATCAGGCTCTGTACTGCCCAAATGTCAAACTCCGCAGAATGCCAAACCTGTGTCACTTCCGGTTGCTTTAAACCACAATAACTTCCTAATTATGACGAATATCTGTTTATGTTCAACAATAGGTGTTTTCAAAAAACAGTAGAAATGGACTACATAACACCCTTTTATAATCACCTGTTTGCTGGACACATGTTTAATGAATAATTAGACTCGCCTGTAGTTGAATTCTTGCTAATTAGGATTTTGTTGTCTAAAATTTAGCTTAACCGCTTGCCGACCAGAAGCCACCGTTTGACGGCGGCAGGTTGGCTCTCCTGGGAAAATCGCCGTAGCTGTAAGGCGGGAGCGAGTGGTGTCTGTGGCACGTGCTACTGGCTAGTGGGGACGCCAATCGGCGGGTGGGGCGAACTCGATGTCCGCCGGCCACTCGTGATCGCTCCCGAGACAGCCAGAATGGGGATCTTTAAGTGTAAACAAAGCAGATGCCCGTTCTGACAGGGAACAAGGATCTCTCTCCTCCCCCAGTCAGCCCAGCCTCCATACAGTTAGAAACACTTCCCAGGGAACACAGTTAACCCCTTGATTGCCCCCTAATGTCAACCCCTTCCCTGCCAGTGACATTCACAGTAATCAGTGGCTATTTAAAGCTCCGATCATTGTATAAATGTCATTGGTCCCAAAAAAGTGTCCGATCTGGCCACTGCAATGTCGCAGTCCCGCTAAAAATCACAGATTGACGCCATTACTAGTAAAAAATAAAACAAAATAAAAATGCCATAAATCTATTCCCATAGTTTGCAGACACTATATTTTTTTTACCAAAAATATGTAGGATACATAATGGCCCTAAGCTGAGGAAGCAAGTCATTTTTTTTACTTATTTTTTTTTTTGTTGGACATGTATTATAGCAAAAAGTAAAAAAATATCTGATCCGCTCTTCCAAATCCAGACAGACAATGGTCCTATTTTCCATCCGTCTTGACGGATGGGATGAGATGAAAATGGACAGGCGGTCTGTTTTCATCCAATCTCCCCATAGAGGAGAGCGGGACTCTTGACAGGTCCATCTCTGCACAGGTAAGCTGTGACCAAGGCTGTTTAGCTGAAATGTCTCCGATCTTTGAACCATTTAAAGATGTACCAATAAAAACTGCAGTTTGAAGTATTCGGATTGCCGGCTTCCTTTACTGGATTCTGCTGTTTGCTTGATGTTGGGAGGACATTGGAGCCTGAGCACCCTAGGGTGGACTCCATACTGATCCAGGACATTCCCTTGTTCAGAGCGCCTGCATCTCTCTGTCTGCTGTCTCTGCACAGTGAGCGGAGACGGACCTGTCATCCGCCTGCTCAGCGAGATCAACAGATCGCTCCCCACTGAGCAAGTGGAGTCCGTCAGAACGGACGTGCCCCATGTGAAAGGTGCCTTACTCCTAAGACTTTCATTGGGGTGTATTCATTTTTGCAACATGGTCTTGAATGAATTTGTTAAGAAAAATACTTTTTTTGTGTGTGCAAATGAACAAATCTAGGTTGCAATCAATGGCTCACATTTGTGGGAGTATTTTGTAGTATAGTGTCCCATAGAAAATGTTGATTCAGAAAGGAAAGTAAAGGTTTTCTGACAAATCTGCTGAAATGTACTCATTTATGCTGAGCACTGTAGTATAGCTAAGACCTGAGAAGATAAACTATAGAGAGTGCGGTACACAAAGCTGATTTTCTATTTCAGTCGTTTTTATTCCGTTTCCTCAAAAAGAATTGAATAGAACAATGCTTTCTGATAGAAAATATGAACAATTTGGACAATGTGGAGAAAAACGAAGCCCGAGATATCTTTAGAAAAGCTTAGCGGCACCGTGGCAATCAAACAAAGCTGTTTTTTGTGGTTTAAAAGATTTCTGACAATTGCTAGTGTAAACTTTCTGATTCTGGATATTTGTGTTGGTCATACAATTTCACAAAATTTGTGTACCTGATTTTTAAGAAACATTTGGTGGTCTTATCCAACATTCCTGAAAATACATGTCACCCTCCGATGTCAATACCCTTCCCTGTTTACTGCTTTGTAAAGACATTTGCATATTTTTATTATTTTTTTATAATGTTATATTTGTGTCTCCAGTGATGAATTGCCTCCAGACCTCACCGGGAAGGTTATGCAACTGGAAGTAATGCTGAAACAACTTCACACAGACCTTCAGAAGGTAAGAATAGAGCTTTCTTCTGTTCCTTTGTATGCTCCGTAGTCCTGAACCATATCAATAAATGTTCTACTGGTTCAAACAAGGCCTGTGGGTGGTCTGGTCATAGGGGAGAGGTTGTGTTAACCGTATTGATGAAAGAAAACTGTTTTTCCAACATATTGGCAAATCTGTTCTTGTTGCCAGACCTTTTCCATAAAAGCGGGTAAATGGTTTCCAATGCACACGTATTGCTACGTCATTTTCAGAAAGCTTTAAAAAGCCAAAGCAGTAAACGCTTTCAATCGGCAGCTATACAAAATGTATCTGGGGACATAAACCGCTTTGGATAAGGATTCACGCTCTGACCATAACTAAGTAGATGGTGCAGGCTTACCAGGTTTTGCTCTATATCATCATTGCCCATACACTTACTGAACTGGTTTTATGCAAAACATCACAAGTTCCTGGTAGTCTTAGAGAGCGACATTTATTCTTTTTCTCTAACATTGTCATGTCTGCAACCAACTCATACACCTCCAGCCAGCACTCTTCTTTCTATCTTCTCCTTTACCTTAATAATGGGATGATCAAAAGTCTACGCTCTCCATTAGACCTGCACCTTTTGCTCCTATCTTTTAAAAAAACACAGTTTCTCTTCATGGCCTTCAGATATCCAGACGCAACATATATTGATTCCACAGAAACACACAGATCTCAGTAATAACTGCCAAACTAATGCAAGAGATTGATAGCAAGCGAGTCAATTATCAGACACAAATCTCAGCTCCTTGAAATCTAAGGCTTCCTCCGTTGCCCCCTTACACAGTTCAAGCAGCTCTGCATTGCTGAAGGAGGGGTTATTAGGATGCTCCTCTCATTATAAGCTCTTTTGTGAGCTATGACCTGCAATGTGAGTTCCATTTATAGCAGAATGGAGGGACAATGGGTGAGACTTCTCAAAAGAGGAGTGGTCCAAGGTGTTCATGTTGACTCGCCCTCTCTCCAAATCAAATCATGTCCAAAAAAAAACCTATGAAATACTCTGTCACTGGTATAGATGACCTGTTGTTCCTACAGCACCTGTTCCCCTCCTCCCCTGATATTTGCAGACAATGTTTACAATCAAATGGAGCTCACCTCCAAATGTAATGGAGCTGTGATAGGTTACAGCACACAATGCAGTATACAACCATTACCTTAAAGCGGAACTTTACCCATTAAAAATTGATAAAAAAAGAATGTTCTTAATATATATACTACCAACATTAGTGTGTGCTGTAAATTGCCTACAGCATTGCTCCTGCTTCTTTTTTCCGGAAGCTGCCATTTTGCTGAAGCCCAGAGCCCCTGAGCAGCAGTAAATCTTTATGCTGTCAACAGATTGGCCTCTAGTGGCTCTGATTTTCGTCACAATTCCAAAAATGAAGAGCAACTGAACATGGACAGGGTGAGACAGTGTATTCCTGGATTTTAAACAGTATAGACCAGGGGTCTCCAAACTGCGGTCCAGATGCTGCCCTTTGTTTGCCTTTATCCGGCCCTTGGGGCACTTTTTGTTCCACTGATACACGACACCGGGATTGATTTACTAAAACTGGAGAGTGCAAAATCTGGCACAGCTGTGCATTGTAGCCAATCGGCTTCTAACTGCAGCTTGTTCATTTAAGCTTTGAGAAAAAAAACTGGAACTGGTTTCTATGCAGAACTGCACCAGATTTTGCACTCTCTAGTTTTAGTAAATCAATCCCACTATTCCTCCCATTGACACCAACAGTGGGGCACTATTCCTCCCACTGACACCAGCAATGGGTCACTATTTTTCCCATTGACACCAACGATTGAGCACTATTCCTCCCCCTAATACCATAGATGTATTGTTTACTCCCACTGACGTCAGGACAATTTCTATTCCCAATGGCCACAGTCCGGCCCCCCTAAAGTCTGGTGGACTGTAAACTGGCCCTTTGTTTAGAAAGTCTGGAGACCCTTGGTATAGGCACTTAGTTTTAATGTTTTGCATTGCTATATATGCAAAAGGGGCCAGCCTGAAATGATGTAGCAGGACTTTATTTTCTGACTAAAGTTCCACTTTACTTTAATTAAAGAGGAATTGCAGTCTGCTCACATAATTTGTAATAAAAACATCTTTGCTATTCTGAAGCTTCCCTCCAACCACTTTGCATGTTATTTTATATATACTGTGATTCTGTACATGCCAAATATACTGCAGAAATCTCCCTCCACTGAGTCTGGCTGTATCCATTTTAACTGTGGACAGCTGAAGCTGCTGCCTCTTCACTTCCTGGATTTACACAGACACACCTCCAGCTATGCAGCCCTGCAGTTCTTATTGGCCCTCTTATGACTCATTCCCCCTCCCTTCCTGGCAAACTCTCACGAGAGTGAGAGAGCTGTGCATGATGTCATAAGCCTAGGCTAATGACCAGACAAGAAACAGGAAGTGGGCTGTATAAGGTATTTACTGGCAGACAAAAATGTTTTACTATCCAAAGTTAAAACAAGGACAGAGGATTAAATAGATGGAAAGATGGAAAAAAATGACTGAAGAGCTGCTTTTAAGGAAAGAAGGAATGGACTTTGTAGGCATGGTTAACCAGTTCCGGGTTGCATATGTTTACTGCTGCAGAGTGGCCGCGAATCGCCATCTATAAACTGTGATCCGCACACGCGCAGCTAGGGGACGAGCGAGCGCCGGAGCGCTCTCGTACCCAATGCACGCTCCCTGAGCGGGTCCGCAGGTCGAGTGGACTCTGTGTCCGCCGGCGACCCGCGATCGCCTGTTAGAGAAGAAAAGCGGGGGAACTGCTGATGTAAACACAGAGGTTCCCCGCTGTGGCAGGCGGCATGACAGAGATCTACTGATCCTTGTCACTGGGATCAGTTAGATCTATTATACCCCTGGCAGCCCAACCCCCACACAGAACATGCCTAGGGAACACATTTAACACCTTTATTGCCCCCTTCAGGTTAACCCCTTCCCTGCCAATGACATTTATACAGTAATCAGTGGATATTAAAATTTCTGATCGCTGTATAAATGTCAATGGCGTCAAAAAAGTGTAAATAATGTTTGACATGTCCGCCACAATATCGCAGTCCAGATAAAAATCACAGATCGCTGCCGTTACTAGTAAAAAAAAATGTAAAATGCCATAAATGAATTCTCATGGTTTGTAACGCGGCAACTTTTGTGCAAACCAACCAATGAACACCGATTTTTTTTTTTTCTTTTTTTTTTTTTTTTTTTTTTACCACGAATATGTAGAAGTATATATATTGGGCAAAACTGATGAATACATTTTTTTACTTCATTTTTTTGGACATTTATTATAGCAAAAAATGAAAAATATATATATATTTTTTTTTTCAAAATTCTCGCTCTTTTTTGTTTATAGTGGTGATCAGAAGTGACTCAGAGGTGATCAAATACCACCAAAAGAAAGCACTATTTGTGGGGAAAAAAAGGATGCCAATTTCGTTTGGGTACAACGTTGCACGTTCGTACAATTGTCAGTTAAAGCGACGCAGTGCCGAATCGCAAAAAGGGTTTGGTCCTAAAGTGGCAAATGCTTCCGGGGCTGAATTGGTTAAAATAATTTTTGTACAACTTTTATTAAAGAATCTTGACAGATGTATAAAATACACATATATTTTAGCTTAAAATAGACCAACAAATGATCTAAGGCCCTCAAGGGACTGCATATAACAGATTTATTGTACCACAAGACATCCCTAAGTTGGATACTTGCCCCAAAATAATCAGAACGATAACCTGGACAAACGGAGTCCTACTGATGTAATATGGTAAAGTTCCACTTTTTAAGCTGCAGTTATGTCCATGCCCCCAGGATCCACGAATCCTAATCTGACATGCTTAGACATTGCCTTTTCGCAGCTCCAGTCACCATATCTAAGTATTGAAAGTCCACAGAGACACCTTTTCTTCTTAGTCCATCGACGGACACAGCCCCTCCTTAATCTTGACCAGTGGGTCATATCGCCTCTGCAGGACTAGGCAGAACATAAAACTTGGCTACGCCCTATGGGCCATCCTCGGTCCCTATATAACCCCCTCCCTGCTCCAGGTACTCCAGATTTCTTTCTGTCTAGTTAGGAGCAAGGACCTAGCCCCTTGCTGAGATATTTTGGGTCCTAGCAATTATTTATTCTTCCTTCCGTGCATCTCCTGGGAGAGCTACAATCAACTGCTGAGCTGGGCGACGGGCTGGATAACCTAGATCCAGTGGTATCCCCAGTCCAGCCAGGGAGTGCATGCAGACCACAGCTACGCACTAGGTCGGCTGCGACATAGCCTTAACGGACAGAGGCTGGCCCGCGAGTTAAACGTCTCGCAGGGCTGCATACGACTGGGCTTTGGTCTGATTTGCAGCGTCCCCCTGGACGACAGCCCCCCACTTCAGTGGGCGAGGGTCCTGTCTGGAGCGATACCCGCAGCTTTGAAAGTGGTAAGCACAGTCCCCCCTCCTTCTGTGTGGAGGTGGGGTGGATGTGGGTACTCTGCAGGGATGGTCAGACCTGCCTGCAGGATCCCTCCTCCCATCCTAAAATTCCTCTGTTGAGCTGGACTTTACCCCCCCACAAGACCCTGGGGGTCTCCCTTTGTAAGGGTCTTAAGGTGTGTCCTGCCCTGGTGGTACAGCGTGGGGGATTCCAGTGCAGAGGGGCAGTGGAGACCCCTAGGTGCATGCCCTGCTATGTAGTGCAGTGTGAGGTATAGTGCAGTTTAGGGACCCCAGTGCAGAGTGCACAGCGGTAGCAGAGTGCACAGCAGAGTCCTCTAAGTTTTAATTCTGCCTAGTGGGGTACAGTACCTTTATGGGTCCCCTAGCAGAGAGAGCAGCAGAGAGGATCCTGGCAGCATGCTTCATGCTGCCAATGTCATTTTCCATTGGTTTCACTGGTCTCCAGCTGGCGGCCATGCTTATGTAGCCCGATGTCACGGCGGCCATTTATCATTAGTCTACTGAGACGCTGGAGGACTGGAGCCTCGTGGATATGCCGGGGCTCTTCCTCTTTTTCCTCTTCCTGCCCGGGATATATGAAGTGGAATGGTGTCCATGGTGTTGCTGGGTCTGAATGGCGGCGCTCCTCCGGTGGTAGGGTGAGTCCTTGGAGGTCCCTGTGATCTCTCTCCCTGCTGATAGGTACCCTGAGCATTGAGGGATCCCTTAGGTGTGTCAAAAAAAACTTTTGTACTGCAGGGTCTTCCCTTTTCCTTATGAAGCCTCAGGGTCACATCTTCCCCACTGACCCCCTCACAGAGGGGGGAGGTCCCTCAGAACCCCAGCTTCCCATGGTTGCGCTGACGGTGGTCCTAGAGTCATTTGTATCCCGGGTGGAAGTAGCATATGGGCAAGGGCCCAGGGGGAAGCGCCCCCCGCCTTCCCCTGCTCTGGTGGACGCACTTATTACTGAGGTGCATGAGATTTTAAAAATGGAGGATATGGCTGGTGTGGACACAGACGTGGCTGTGGCTTTTGGTACGAATAACCCCTTTGAGGAATCACTTATAAAAAAGTGGACCAGTCCACCAGTGGTGTACCCTCCTGGTTCCAGGTTGATTAAAGCAACCATGATTCCAATAGAGGATTCCCCATCCTTTAAATACCTGGCCGATAGGAAAGCAGAGTCTGTGGCGCGCAGCATGTTCACTATAGCAGGTTCGGAATGCGACCGCTCCTGGCCTCAGCCCTGGTGTCTCAGACACTAACTGAATGTGCCAAGCTTTTGCGCCAAGGTCTGGGGAATGAGCAGGTTCCTGCTGCTTATGTTGATCTGGGGGACCAGTTGGTCCAAGGGCTGCAGTTTGTTTGTGATGCATCTTTGGATGTGATTCCCCTGCTGTCTAAACTTTCTGTTTCAGCAGTAGTGTTTAGTCATGTGCTGTGGCTTAAAGTGGTTGTAAACCCTCAAGGTTTTTCACCTTGACGCATTCTATGAAAAACCTTGTCACCTGCAGCAGCCCCCCCAAGGCCCCATTTACTTATGCTAGCCCAAAATGAACCCACGGCGGGGGCAAGCCTCGCAGCTCCCCGAGCTACTCCGGTTCTCATTGGCTGGATTGATAGCTGGGGAGTCATTGGCTCCCGCTGCTGTCAATCAAGTTCAGTAAGCCAGGGGCGGGGCCGAGTCCCGCTGTTTGTGTGAATGCACACAACAGCAGGACTCCGGAGCGCCCCTGCAGGGTGACCCCAGGGAAGCATGGTGGTCACTCGAGAAGAGCAGCAGCCCGGAGCACCACTGGAGGACTCAGAAGAGGGGGTTAGGGGCCACTCTGTTCAAAACTGCTGCATAGAGGTGAGTATGACATGTTTGTTATTTAAAAAAAAAAACTGTGAGCCTTCACAATTACTTTAAGAACTGGTTTGCAGACCAAGCCTCTAAGAAAGCGCTCATTGATCTGCCCTTCCAAGGTGATCGCCTGTTTGGGGCTACCCTGGATAACATCATTAAGGGTGTCACACCTTCCTGCCACAGTCTAAGAAAGGGAAGGGGCCTCGTAAACGTGGGCCTTCTTTCTCAGCCCACAAGAAATTATTTGGGGCCCCCGAGGACTGTAGACAAGGGAAACAGATCTTTCAAGTCTCCCTCGGGAGGTTCCAAACAATCTTGGTCTGGTAAGCTTAGAACTGGCTTCTTCAGTCCTGCAGACAAGACCCCTTCAACATGAAGGTCTGTCCTCACCCATAATTGGTGATCAAATACCACCAAAAGAAAGCACTATTTGTGGGGAAAAAGCCGGCTCATCCCAAGGAATTTGCTTTGCACAACTTGGATGTGGTTCGTGCAATTCGGGTGTATCTGGCAGCCACGGAGTCCTTTCGGAGGTTAGACTCACTTTTTGTGGTTACGCAAGGACCAAAGAAAGGGCTGACTGCATCTTGGGCTACGATCTCCAGATGGATCAGACAGACGGTGACTCAGGCCTATTCTATTAAAGGTCGGGTTCCTCCTTTCCCTGTCACGGCGCATTCTACTTGGGCACTTAGTACTTCTTGGGCCTTCCGTCATCAAGCATTAATATTACAAGTGTAAAAGGCGGCCACGTTGGTGCATACTTTCACCAAATTCTACAAAGTAGATGTATTTGCATCTGCGGATGCGTCTTTTGGCTTGCAAAGTTTTGCAGGCTGCTATTTAAGAGGCATTTTTCTTTCAAATTTTTATTTTTCAGATGGGGCTCTTGTGACCCGGTTAAGGAGCTTGTGGTTAGCCTTGGGTCATATTCCCCACCCCTCATTTTATTTTGACACTGCTTTGGGACGTCCCACTGGTCAAGATTAAGGAGGCGTTGTGTCCGTCAATGAACTAAGGAGAAAATAGGATTTTTGTACTCACCGTAAAATCCATTTCCTGTGTTCATTGACGGACACAGCACCCACACCTCTATGGAGTATTAATACTTCTAATGCTGCTTGCTACTAAACTGAGTACCTGGAGCAGGGAGGTGGTTATATAGGGACTGAGGACGGCCCATGGGGCATAAACAAGTTTTATGTTCTGCTTAGTAGGGACTGAGGACGCCCATGGGGCGTAAACAAGTTTTATGTTCTGCCTAGTCCTACTCATGCAAAGGCGATATAACCCACTGGTCAAGATTAAGGAGGTTCTGTGTCCGTTGATGAACAAGGAGAAATGGATTTTACGGTGAGTACAAAATTCCTATTTTTTGTTGACCTGGACCTCCATAATAAAGAATATAATGCACATGGAGAATCGGATGGTGAGCACGGATCCCTATTTACGGACATGGTCACACTGGATCATCTACTGAACCACAGATGCGTTCAAATCTCTACTGAACACCTAAGATCGGAAGAATACATTTAGAATTAACCTTAAGGCTCTGTTCACATTAGTGTGACAATGGAAATCACATTGTTTTCAATAGTGGCCGTTCACATCAATGCAACTCAGAACAGTGCACTTTTGAAAAAGGTTCCTGTGCTTCTTTGGTGTGATTCCAGCACGATTTTGACCTCATAAAATATGCAAACCACATCTAAGTTGCACTACATAATCACACTGAAAATCAGATAAAAATTACAGTAGTGTGAACCTAGCATAAAAAATACCTTTGGTCTTTCTGTTGTCACATATTTCACGTCGTCTTTGTTATGTAGGCCATTTGTTACACGCTTTGCCCTTTATTGCGCGGCTCTCTCTTCTGACCTTATTTATTCTATACAATTACCTGTTATTCTTCTAAGTAAAAGGCAGTGCCCTCTTTGTCACTGATCTCTCTCTTTTCCCTTTTTTCTTCCATCATTGCCTCAACTCCAACCTCATTCCCATCCATGTCTCCTGGTTTATATAGGAACGATTTCCTCCTGTTTAATTATAAGGATCCCAGGCTCCAGCTCCCCTGGCTTTGTGTATGTTCTACTGGTGTCCAATACAGTTTCTAATTTTGTAAATCTGTTAAAAGTTAAATCCTAATAAACACTTTACACAAAAAAGCCAAGGCAGATTCTGCAATCTCACGGTGACAGGCAGAGCTGTCATTTCACACCATTAGTTGCTTAGTAACAGACCTGGCAGTAACGATTGTCCTGTACATTTTATTAACAAATCAGGTAGTTGCTGAACCTGCTTATGTTGAGAGAAATGTGTTTTGCGTATTCCTTAAAGGGATTCTGTTGAAAAAATTGAGAGAAAAGAAAACGCTGCAGAAGAACACTAATCCTTACCTATCCCAACGCCTGTGCCTTGGACCGTCATTCTCTTTCTGAGCTGCAGTCACTGGCAGAGTCTTTAGCATCCAACACTTCCTGGTGTGTCGGTTGCCTGTACTTCCCACTGCAAGCTGTGATTCCACTGGTCGGCCATTGTGCTGCAGGTTCTGCCAGCAGCTGAATCTCCGCAAAAGTGCAAAGATCAGAGACACAGGCATTGGGACGGGTCATAAAGTAGAATGCAATGTCTCTTCAGAAATAAAATACACTCCTGTTCACAAACCCTTATATAATGAACTGTGCACACTAGTGGTCGCTGGTGCTCAATAACTTGGGGGGCCATCAAGTCAACGCCGCCACTGAGCCCATCCTTTTTTGAAGCCTATTAGAGCCTCCGGCTCTAATCAGGTGCTTTAAAAAAAAAACAAAAAAAACATTGGAATCCATGTGGAACCCCCACACATTATATATTTTTTATCAGAGACCCTAGAGAATAAATTGGCGGTTGTTGCAATATTTTATGTCACACAGTGTTTGCGCAGCGGTCTTTCAAACTCAATTTTTGGGGAAAAATTATACTTTCAAAAGAAAAAAACTACACAGTGCTGTTAGCCCAATTTTTTGTAAGATGTTACGCCGTGAAAATCGTGATCTTTATTCTAAGCAAACAAATTGTGATTCTCGTCGC
>BLSH010019108.1:30299-42449 GCA_018402905.1 Glandirana rugosa | reverse complement strand
GGATTGCAGAGCCCCCCCCCCCCCCCTGTTAGAGGATTGCAGAGGTCTCAGCCAGCAGAGGAGATCCTACACACAGCTGACCCCCCTACTGATCACACACAAGGTATGGAGCTTCTCCTTTATAACTTATATTTGATGTGTATGGGCGCAGGGTGGTGGTGCTCCAGATTTAGACCTGTGGATTTCTGGGGCCCCTGGGACTGGACATCCTAAGCTTTCTCACCACAGAGCGATTCGGTCCTGGAAACTTTGACTTTCCAAGGACAAAGATCAGAGATGGTGGTAACATTTATCTAAACCCCAGATAGATGCCTACAAAGCCAGCTATCCCATGTGTCTGGCTTCAGGCAGTCTGTGTTGCTGCACAGGGGCCCCAAAAAGGGTATACTGGGGTCCCAGTAGGGCGTGTTGTGGAGGAAGGGCGTGCACAGAGCTGGAGATGTCTGTGGACACCGGAAAATGGTGAGATGTGGGGCTCTGATTGGTTGACTGCCTCCTGGTATTTGATGGGGTCCCTAACAGTTTGGGGTCCATTCACACTGCACCTCCATTTGCACTATGGAAGTGATTGCACCGGCCTGGTCTTCTATATGTGGGTTGTGTGCTTTACAAACATTTGTGCTCCAAGAAAAGGATGTGCCGCTTCTGCAAAGTAGAGGAAGTCTTGTTTATGGGACCTGAAGCTGTTGTTCTGCCCAGGAAACCCCCGGGGTCCATCTTTCAGGAAATCTGCTGCTCGTGCCTTCCGGCAGATCTCCTCTTCCTTCACCTCTTCCTCTTCCCCCTTTTATTTATTTATTTATTTTGCTCTTTTCTGGGGGAGGGGAGTTTAGGTGTCTTCGTTTGGTTTCATTTACCCCCCCCCCAGTGATAAGAAGGAAATGCACCGACTCTACTAAAGCCTCGTACACACGGTTCGATGGTCGTATGCATACGGTTGTACGACCGATTGTTGTACGATCATCCGACCGTTAGCACGCGAGATTAGAACAGCCAAGGTACGACGGTCGTACAACCGAAGTTGGATGAGTAAACTAGAAAACTTTGGTTGTACCAACGACCGTTGTATCGTGTGTACAGAGCAGTTGGTCCAACAAGTTGTACGTGCAAAACACGCATTCTCAGAAGTCAGGAACGCCCGGAATGTCCGTTTGTTCCTAATTCACAAATTACATTCAACTGAACTTTCTCTTTATACGTTCATAGCACGTCACTACGTTCGGCTTGGTCGTACAATCGCATAGTGCATGTCAGTATGTTAGTTTCATTATCCAACATACGATTTGGTCCGTTCGGTCATACGACCCTCGCACCGTGTGTACATGGATGAACTGCTATTGATATCCGGGAAATAACACCGATTGGCTGAAGTCGGTCGCCATCTCCCCTTTAATGGGATGGCAGCCAACTGGAATTTCATTCTCTTGGTTCCCATTGGTGCTCCAGTGGGCTCAGGGCTGTGCTGGAACCCCGGAACCCCAGTAATCTTTCCCTTTTAATGATGGAGAGTCATCACAGTGATGTCACAATAACCCGGTTGCAGCTTTGCATAGAAACCAATCAGCTTCTATCTTCAGTTTGTTAAATGAAGCTTTGGCAACAAATCCTGGAAGTAGGGTTGCCACATCATCCCTTTAATCCAGGACACCTCTGAATCACACCGGATGTTCTGAGGCTGATTTAATGCAGATGAGACACCAAGTGAGTTTAATGACCACCTTAATCAGCCACAGATCCAGTGTAATTCATATGTGTCCTGGATTAAAGGGATGATGTGGCAACCCTACTGGAAGCTGATTGGTTTCTATGTAGAGCACCAGATTCTCTACTCTCCAATTTTAGAAAATCAATCCCACAGCGCAGTATTGTTGGGTTAGGACCGACCTACGTAGCTGGGGGGACCGGGCGGGGACGACCTACGTAGCTGGGGGGACCGGGCAGGGCCGGCCTACGTAGCGGGTGGGGGGAGGGGCAGGACTGTGCTACAGAAGGGGGGAGGGGTTAAAAGTGCCGGTTAGCGGCGCTAATGAAGCGGTGTTCTGCGCTTCGGGAGCTCTGCCCCATTGTTTTCAATGGGCAGGGGGTATAGGAGTGGTGAATGCAGCGCTCCCACACAAAGATGCGGCTTGCAGGACTTTTTTTACCGCCCCGCAAGCGCACCGCCCCAGAGTGAAAGCACTTAGGCTCTCACACTGGGGTGTATTGGGGGGAGTTTTTCAGACGCTTTTCAGCTTTTCAGTTGTTATTTTTAGTGTAAAAGTGCCTGAAAAACATTCTGGTGTGAAAGGGGTCTAAGCTGCCAGTAAAACGCTTTTGAAGAGCTTTCCATTAGTTTCAATGGAAAGGGGCGTTTTTTTCACCACGCTGCCAGCGCACCGCCCCACCCCAGTATGAAAGCATTCATTGGTTTTAATGGAAATATGTTTTTGTGAGATTTTCAGGCGCTTTTTTAGCGTGAAAGCACATGAAAAGCGATTCCGTGTGAAAGGGGTCTAAAAGCTACTAAAACTTCATTACAAGGGGCTAAAAAACACAATTACCACATTTTTCATCCAGCCTATAAAAAACGCTCGTGTGCGCAGAGCCGCAAGAAATAACCCCGCCCCCCTTTCCTAGATTGGCTGAGGGACTAATAATGGAATATCGGGGATCTGTAGAGTCGCCTGCTGTGTTGAGGAGATCCGGAGAAGTGTTAGGAATGTGGTGGGGGAGGGGATGGAATGTTTGGAATGGGAAGTCCATGGAAGGATCACGAATTGATCTGTGCCTGTGGGGGGATTGTGGTCTGGAGGGGGAGGGGGGTCTCTGGATAAATTAGAATGTTGGCACAGGTGGGGCTCATTCACATTTCAGCAAAGACGAGGCGAAAGTCCTGGCTGTGCAGAGCCCGGCCATCCAATGCACTGCTGTGCTACAGATGAATGGAGAATAAAAGAAATCCAGCAATGCATTGTAACAACGCACACCGCCCTCTGCTCGTTATCTGCACCCTAAACTCTGCATATCGCCCCCTTCCCCCGTCCCCCTTCTTTTGTCTTCGGTCCCCCCCCCCCCCCTCGGCAGGATCACCGACTTTGAAAGAGTTGAGTGATTTTCTAAGGCGGAGGCTCAGGAATACAAATCGCTAATATTAGTAATTAACCCTCAAAGTGCAGGCACAGCCCCACCACATGGCATCATTTTCTAGTTGCCCCAGAGTTGGGCTTTAACTATGACCACGCCCAATAGGGGGCGACCTTTCTAATGCCGAAGTTTAGTAACGCACCCGGGACTTGCAATGAATGAAGGCTGAGCTGTGCTGGAGACCGCTGTGTTTTGGGTAAAATCCTCAGTCCTCTGCCCCCTGATACCCCCATGGTGGTGATCTGCCAGTGCTGCGATGGGTAATACAAGCAGCTGCACCTATAAAGTGCTGACTATGCCCCTCCTCCATTCATTGAAGCCGTACTATTGGTTCAGCATTCCATAACTGGAGGAGGCGGGCCTTCCTTCTGTCCATCCTCCATTCACAGAGCGCCTTTCACTGTGGGAACCAATAGTATGGCTTTTATGAATGGAGGAGGGCAGAAAGGGCACTTGACAGGTGCAGCCGCTACAGCAGTGGTTCTCAACCCTCGGTACCCCCAACAGGCCATGTCTGCAGGTTTTCCTTTATCTTGCACCAAATGGCTTGGTATTTTGGACAGCTATTTTATCTCAGAGAAAATTCACAAAACCTGGCCTGTTGGGGGTACCTGAGATCCACTGCCCTGCAGCACTGGAAGATCACTGCAGGGGTATCTGGGGGAGGAGGACTGAGGATTTCAACTGCACAGCAGTCTCCAGGCCAGGTCCCCCTCCATTCATGGTAAGTACCGTACTGCCCCAGTGCTGCATGGGGGGAACTGTAGACAGACAGTAATACTTCATGTGATCTGTCAAAGGATTTGTAGTTGTGTTCAGGCACCCCTGCCAGACAGTGCAAACCGGACCTGTCTGTGGACTACACTGCAGTTCAGCAATAGACTGCTCCAGGACCATCCCAGCCTGCTGATTGGACAACACAGGATTAGCTGTGCACTCCGGGGGGAGGGGGGTGGGCATTCAGGACAAAGCAATAATCCTGTAGTGGAACATTCCGCTGCCCCTTCCTCTGTTGGTAAAGCAGAGCGCGGGATTACGGGAGACTCCTAGAAAGGATTCTGGACTTCTATTGGTTCCTTACACGGATATTTAGAATTTTAGTAGGGTTAGGGTTTTAAACTTTTGTTATCGATGTTTATTTTATCCATCTGCGCAGTCGCAGAATTTTACACACATTATTGGCTTGTTGCTGGTTTTAGTGGCTGCACAATAATTGTAGTATCCATTGTTAGCAGGGCATTGATATAAAATGTGCAGAGAATACTTTACTTTCATGTCTTACAGCATGAGAAATGGGAACTAAATACAAACAAGTCCTATATCCTGTGGTTACATTACCATAGAATGAACACTGTAGTGCCACCTATTGGTATAGACAGGTATAATGCATATATTTATAGTTCACAGTCTATAAAGCTGATATGCTGTTGTGCTTCCAACACCCCTTCTCAACAGCATGTGCTTTGTCAAATTACATTCAGCTTCTTCTGGATATAATTATGACGTTCCTTCGACAAAGGCTTGGTGAGTGCATCGGCAGTCATCGCCTCTGACGGTAGCAAGTTTTCTGCTCTTTAGATAGCCTGGTTCCATAGGAGTTTTCACTTCCTTTGCATCTTTCATATGGAATTGTTCCAAGATTTCTGAGATTGGTTGAGAAGATAACTTCCATCTTCTCTTTATATTTGGATTCACGGATTGTAGCTAATGCTCCCTAGCCCTTTGACTTCAACTCTTTCAGCTTGTGAACGATCTGATTGCAATCCCCTTCTTGTTCTAAACAATTTATAATGTCATTGACATAGATGAGGATGAATATCCATCTGTCTCCTTGATTCCTGGAGTAGACAAGGGGTTTGCTTTACTTCTTGAGAAACCTTCTCTGGTAAGTACTTCATTCACTTTCTCATTCCACATCCTTGCAGATTGCTGAAGACCGTAGAAGCTCTACTGAAGTTTACACAAGGTTGTCTCCTTGTTCAAAAGCCCCTGGTGGTTGCTCCATGTAGAGTTCTTCCTTAATGTCTCCATATAGGAAAGCAGTTTTAATGTCTAGGGGCTTCACTTGCATGCCCTTCCCAGCTGCAACGCTAAGAAGCGCTGTGATGGTGGAGCGTTTTACCATGGGAGTGAATGTTTTATCATAAGCTTCACAGAATTTCTGGGAGTAACCCTTGGCAACTAGTCTGGCTTTGTATTTGTGGATATTCCCTTCTGTGTCTGACTTTACTTTGAAAGTCCACTTACTTTCTAGTGTTATGTGGTTAGGATGGAGTGAGTGTCAAGGATTCTTCTGCTGCTGCCTTTCTCAATGTATTGGCTTCACGTTTTGGCAGTCTTTCTATGTCGCCCCAGGATGTTGGTCCAAGTATGCTGTGTGTTCTGACCGCTTGCGGGGTGGGTCCTAGTATGCTGTGTGTTCTGACCGCTTGCGGGGTGGGTCCTAGTATGCTGTGTGTTCTGACCGCTTGCGGGGTGGGTCCAAGTATGCTGTGTGTTCTGACCGCTTGCGGGGTGGGTCCAAGTATGCTGTGTGTTCTGACCGCTTGTGGGGTGGGTCCAAGTATGCTGTGTGTTCTGACCGCTTGCGGGGTGGGTCCTAGTATGCTGTGTGTTCTGACTGCTTGCGGGGTGGGTCCTAGTATGCTGTGTGTTCTGACCGCTTACGGGGTGGGTCCTAGTATGCTGTGTGTTCTGACCGCTTGCGGGGTGGGTCCAAGTATGCTGTGTGTTCTGACCGCTTGCGTGGTGGTGTCTCCTTTGTGGTCCGCGTGGATCTTCTGACTTCAGGCCGTTCAGCAGGATCCGGTGGGGAACTTGATTTAGGCATTGTGAGTTCCACCTCTTCTGACTCCTGCACAGGGGCGCTTTGCTAGAACTTTTCTTCTGGTTTGCTTGGTTTATTCACTTCACATCTTTCAGGGATCAGTGAAAATAAACACCATGGGGTTTATTTACTAAAGGCAAATCCACTTTGTACTACAAGTGAACTTGGAAGAGCAGTCGCTGGAGATCCGAGGCAAGGAAAATAAAAAACACATTTTTGCTTGTACATGATTGGATGATAAAATCAGCAGAGCTTCCCCTCAGATTTACAGCGACCAGGGCTGGAGTAAAAGCATCATGTGCTTGGTGCTGAGGATTTTGGTGGACCTCTTAAAACTGGGCACCTTCTGAGATTCCAAGAGCCTGTGGTGGCGTGCGCCCAAGCTCACAAAGGTGCTTGGGCACAGCCGCATAGGCATAACACTAGGAAATCCTAGCATTTGGTTTGCCAAGTTTCCGTAACGGCTGTGCATCGGTGTGAACTCTGAGCTGAAAGAGTGCAGCTGCGCAGGCCTAACACTATGGAAGCCCCAGATATCTGTAAGAGCCCTGCATTGGCGTGCCCCAGGCTTCCATTAGGACTGCTCATGCGGTGCCCATTGTCAATCCCACCACCCTGCCCGGCGGTGGTCCAATGCTTTCCACGAGCAGTCTGTTCTTTTTGGGTGGCAGGGCCTATATTAAGGTGGGGGCCTGGAGCTGCAGCTCCAATAGCCCCTACGTTAATCCGGCCCTGACAGCGACTGCACTTCTAAGTGCACTTGTAGCGCACAATGGATTTGCCTTTAGTAAATCAACCCCAATGGCTTCTTGTCACTTTGTCTGTCAGTCTCTGGGTGAAGGATTCTGTAACCCTTAGTTTGCTCACTGCAGCCTCCTAGAATGCCCTCTATGGTTCTGTTCTCTAGCTTGGATCTCTTCTCACTTGGAATATAGACCTATGTTTTACATCCAAACACTCTGATATGCCCAATGCTAGGCTATGATCCATGCCACAATTCCAATGGAGTACTTTTAACCCCTTCAGCCCCGGAAGGATTTCCCACTGTAGGACCAGAGCACTTTTTGCGATTCGGCACTGCGTCGCTTTAACTGACAATTGCGCGGTCGTGCGACGTTGTACCCAAACAAAATTTGGGGCCTTTTTTCATCACAAATAGAGCTTTCTTTTGGTGGGATTTGATCTCCTCTGTGTCATTTCTAATTGCCACTATAAACAAAAACATAGCGACAATTTTGCAAAAAAGAACAATATTTCTTACTTTTTGCTAAAAATACAAATCCAAAAAAATTATAAACATATTTTTTTCATCGGTTTTGGCCGATTTATATTCTCCCTCATATTTTTGGTTAAAAAGATCACGATCAGCGTTTATTGATTTGCGCAAAAGTTGCAGCGTTTACGGATAATTCATTTCTGGGGTTTTTATTTTTTCTTTATTTTTTTTACTAGTAATGGCGTCAATCTGTGATGTTTAGCAATACTGCGATATTGTGGTGGACATGTTGGACCATTTTGACACTTTTTTGGGACCATTGGCATTTATACAGCGATCAGTGCTATAAAAATGCACTGATTACTGTGTAAATGCCATTGGCAGTGAAGGGGTTAACCTTGAGGGGGCGCTCTAAGGGTTAACTGTGCTCCCTCAGTGTGTTCTAACTGTATGGGGGCTGGGCTGGCAGGGGGAGGGGAGTGATCACGGCTTCCATATACAGGAAGCCTGTGATCACAGCCCCCCCCCCCCCCCGTCAGAATGGAGATCCATGTTTACTTACACGGACCTCCATTCTTTCACTGCAGGGGGGCCATCGCAGGTAGCTGGCGGCGATCGAGTCCCCCCTACCCGCTCCCTGCCCCCCCCCCCGGGAACACATTGAGCGCGCCTCCGGCGGCACTCTCACAGTGCACGGTCTCGCAGCACGGCGGTTTGCGATAATGAGCCACCTTGTCGCCGTCAGACTGCGGTAGGCAAGTGGTTAATAGCCCTTGAGGGTTGTCTGTTCTGTAGGTAGGTTGCTTCTCCCCAGTACTTGTGAGGTAGGTTGGCATCTGGCCATTTCTATAAGAGTGCGATTTTCCCTTTCAGGAGTGTATGGGGTGGTTGTCTGGTGCACCAATCCTTGTCTCTTCAGATACGAGGCCGCGTCTTTGCTTCTGTATTCTCTAGGGCTGCAACTAGCGATTAGTTGGTCGATTAATCGCATAATAAACTTACAAAACAATGCTGTAAAATTTAGTGAATATTTAAAGTTTTAAAAGAAAAGAAGGCAATTTTGTCTTAATTATCTCTATGCAGTGGTAAATCTAAATCACCAACTAGAAGGCTGGGGGGAAAAATCCACGCTGAGAATAATAAATGCACCCAGAAGTGGGATTTATGGGAGTTTTACCTCGGAGTCGCACATGAAGGGTGGAAGGGAGATAGAAATCTTTTATATTGAAGTCGTGCTAAAAGCTGAGACTTTTTTTCATGGTTCTGATAATTTTAGATATAAATGCACAATACTGGGAAAAGTTTACTTTAAATGTCATTGTAATGCCTTCTATTACCTCCATCGGCCTCCACCTTCCCTGGGCTCAGATGCTGATCTTCCTGCACACAGCAGCCCTGATTCCCCTCTTCTGGATCCTCCTTCCTTCAGAGTGCCCCAATATCAAGCTGCAAAGTATAGAGTGCCCCCTATAGCAAGGTAAAAAAAAAATTCTTCTGGAACTTCTCACGTCCTGCCCAGGACTACATGTCCCATGATGCATTGCTGCTCACACATTCACAAGTTCTCAGGCACTTACTGACATTTACGGACGGTGTACTGAGCTGTATGTGAGCTGCACTGTGTCCTCTGACATGGATGGACGGTGTACTGAGCTGTATGTGAGCTGCACGGTGTCCTCTGACATGGATGGACGGTGTACTGAGCTGTATGTGAGCTGCACTGTGTCCTCTGACATGGATGGAGGGTGTACTGAGCTGTATGTGAGCTGCACTGTGTCCTCTGATTCTCCCCAATGTCGGTTTGTTGTATTCCTGGTTCCCATTGGAATTTGTTGCTGGACATGGCACTCTGGAAGTTTCTCTGTTTTGTACCTGGAAGAATCCTCGATGAAAGTCGGTAGATTTGCGAGGATTCGCTTATTGTTGTGAATTGGGCATTCATCACCCTGGAAATGAACTGTGAGGCCGCTGTTTGCAAGACTTTCCACCGATCGAAGGCTGCCTTCTACTTCTGGAACATGCAGCACTTTCTTTACAAGGATACTGTGGTGACCTCCTTGTGCTGTGATGCAGTTCAGGTAGTCCTGGCCTTCACCTTCGGAGGTGATGCTTTTCCTGTATGCTAGGAAAACGTTGTCTTTTGCACTGTAATCAAGGTTTGTGAAAAAGGTGTCATTGCTGGTCATGTGACTTGTACATCACTGGATGGCCGCACTCCAAATAATTCGATCTTTATTGATAATGTTTATGAAATCCATAGTCACAAAGGCATTCTACAAATCCAGTGAAAACGCATGACTCGCACGTTTCACGTCTCACAGGGACGCTTGGTCATAGCCAAATGTGTGATCATGTGACTTGTCGCTCCTGAGTCTATGCACCAGCCACGTGGCTTGCCACTCTGTGTCACTTTAAAGGTGCCACTGTATGAAGTGGCTGCTTTGACTTTCTTTTGTGGATAGCTCTAGCTTTCGCTGCTTGGCTTTTCAGATAGAACAGTCCTTTAAGTGACCGGTCCTTTTACAGAGTAAATAGGCTCTGCTTTTATTGTTGTGCTTTGTGCCTTTGTACATCTAAAGAGCTTTGTCATCATGGTGTGTATTTTCTTTCCTTTTGTCATATACATCGATTAATTTGCCTTTGACATATTCCAGTGTAAGTTCCTGCTCGGGTCTGGTTTTTAAAGCATTAATAAAAGCCGTATGTCTCTGGAAGGTTGCAGAGGAGCAGAGCAACAATATGGTTATCTTTGATATCCTTTCTGAGGGTACACAGCTGCTCTATGATCTCTAGCATAGTATTCACATGGTCACACATTTTCTGCCCTTCTAGTCTCATAAAGCTTTCTTAGTAGAAACCGCTTGTTGTTTAGGTTAGACTTGAACACTAGAGCAGTTTTTGTAATGAAGTCCCCATACCTTTGGCTGCTTTCTCTGTTCTTATGTGGATAAGCTTGTCACCTTCCACTAACAAGCTTACAGTCGCTTTTGCCTGCCTATCTTTCCTGTCCCAGTCCTCCGTCTCTCCGTTTTGTGGGTCTGTCTGTATTCAGCACTTGCCACAAGTCATACTTGCTGAGAAGCATTTGTAGTTTGAACTTCCACAGTTGATAATTGGCATTGTTCAGCTTTGCAATTGCAAACTTCACTGAACTGCTTGCCATCTTTCATCAGCTTGTATATAGAACTCACTGTACTCGCTGAGCATTCTCTCCAGTGCCTGGGCTTCTCCATTGTGTGGATGCCTGCTGGGCCCACAATCTCTTAGCAGGGTATTGATATCATTTGAATACTTTACTTTAAAGGAGGAATATCAGAATTTGTCTTGCAGCATAAGAAACAGGAACTAAATACAAACCAGTGCACTGAACATAGACAGAACATACATCCTGTGATGACATTACCATAGAATACACACTATAACCCTGCAGTGCCACCTACTGGTATAGACAGGTATAATGCATATGTATAGTTCACAGTATATAAAGCAGGGTGGATTTGATTTAAATCATAATTTTTAAAGAGCAACTGTCATCTCTGTCCTGCTGTTGGCTCTTCCTCTGACCCGCTCGTTACTCACCGACAGTCCCATTCACTTTAATGGGACGGCTGGTGATGTGGCAGTGACACAGCAAGGTGAGGGACGGTGATGGCAGCAGGTGAGTGGACGCCCGCTAACAGGCGCTGCCATGAGGGATCTGAAATGATGGGTGCTCTTTAAATATAAGGACTTATTCTTGCTGGTAGTTGGAATCTTTAACATTTGCAAACAAAATTAAGGTTTCCTATTTAGAATAATCAGCTGCCAGGTTAGTAAAACAGCGATATCAGAACCCATTCAATCATACAGTTTGTAGTGTACATAGGTCTGCAAAACAATGGGATAAAGGAATATTCCTGAACTTTGTTTTATCTCGGTTACTGTGGAATTGTGTGAATGCATCAATGCAGTGCATGTTCTCAACTTGCAGAGCTTGGATTCATTGAATGAGTTTACCAAAAATGTATATATTGCAGGATATACAGCCTCATGCTACCTTTAATTAAGCTCCATTTCATGCTGAATAAAGATTTTTACTCCAAAAGCATTTTATTAAACTAAATTCAATAAAAAATAAAAAACACATTTTTTTTAATATCCACCCTGACCTAAAGCTACTATGCTGTTCTATGCGGTGGGGTCCTATATTGGTGGTATGTCCCCTCCCCCACCATCCGCTCGCTCTTCTGACTGGAAAATAAGATTTCTGCCATCAGAGCAGAACCTCCACCTTCATGGAGGAAATTCTGAAGGCTTCCTTTCCATGCTGCTGATTGGCTGGATACGATGGGATTCCATTCCTTTGTATTCATATTGTTTTTTCTTTCATTCCAGAACCATGCAGGTGCCGAATTACGGAATGATGGGGCAGCCGGTTCAGCCGGGATATGCGATAAATCCAGGTAAGTCTCCATCTGAGTGGCCTCTGTAACCTCGCTCCTCCATGAACAGCCCACCTAAGATTTCTTCTTCTTATTCCTCAGTTGGCGCAAATCCCATGATCCCTCCGGGACCAAATTACCCCCCTGCTATGACTCCGGCCATGGCTCCTGGGTTCTATCAACCGGTCAACACAAACCCCCTTGTGCCTCAGACTGCCCCCTATCCCCAGTTCTCCGGGATACCCGGCTATGAAGGAATGGCGGGGGATGGAGGTAAGTTGGCCCCTCGGTACCGGCCTCAGTATCGTCCCCCCATTAAACCAGGGCCTCCCTAGTACCCTAAACGCGGTTGACTCCTTATTCTTCTTCTTTAGAATCCACCCGACAAGTACCTCCTCGCTCCAATGTCTCCGGTGAGTCTACCTCTGAATGGACCTAAATAGCGTATAGGGCCGACTTGGCCGACGGGGTAGTAAGGCATTAAGCCGTGGACGTACCAAGACCTTACTTTCTTTTTTGTTATACTTATGTTTCCTTACCTTAGGGTAGCATAGGTCGGTTAG
>BLSH010019085.1:0-10743 GCA_018402905.1 Glandirana rugosa | reverse complement strand
AAACGTA
The DNA here is from genome assembly GCA_018402905.1 of Glandirana rugosa. NCBI lineage: Eukaryota > Metazoa > Chordata > Amphibia > Anura > Ranidae > Glandirana > Glandirana rugosa. The sequence continues at coordinate 10,736 of BLSH010019085.1, read as the reverse complement.
GAAAGAAAAAGAGAGAGAAAGAAAGAAAGAGTAAGATCGTGAACGGAGAAAGAGAGAAAAAAAGAAGGAAATAATTGGTAAACGAGAAGGAAAGAGAAGGAAAGAGAACGTGATAAAGACAGAAAGAGAGAAACTTAGAAAGAGTTAGTGAACGGAGAAGGAAAGAGAAAGAGAGCAAGAATGAAAGCGAGAAAGAGAATTGGTGTAGGGAGAAAATTACAAAGAAAGAGAGAAACAGAAAGAGTTGGTGTACGGAGAAAAAGAGATAAAGTGAAAGAGAGAAATGGAGAAAAAGAGTTGGTGTAGGGAGAAAGAAAGAAAGAAAGAAAGAAAGAAAGAAAGAAAGAAAGAAAGAAAGAAAGAAAGAAAGAAAGAAAGAAAGAAAGAAAGAAAGAAAGAAAGAAGGAAAGAAAGAAAGAAAGTAAGAAAGAAAGAAAGAAAGAAAGAAAGAAAGAAAGAAAGAAAGAAGAAAGAAAGAAAGAAAGAAAGAAGAAAGAAAGAAAGAAGAAAGAAAGAAGATAAGAGATGAGAAAGAGAGAAACGTAGAAAGAAAAAGAGAGAGATAGAAAGAAAGAGAGAACGAGAGAAAGACAGAAAGAGAGAAATTTTATAAAAAGTTCATGTAAGGAAAAGAAAGACAAAGAGAAAAAGGGAGAAAGAGAGAAACATGGAAACAGAGAAAGCTTTGGTGAACGGAGAAAGAAAGAGAGAAACATATAAAGAGTTGGTGAACGAAAAAGAAAGAGATAAAGAGACAAACAGAAACAGAGAAAGAGTTGGTGAACGGAGAAAGAAAGAGATAAAGAGAGAAAAAAATAAAGAGTTGCTGAACGGAGATAGAAAGAGAACTAGGGAAAGAGAGAAAGACAAAGTGAGAAATGGAGAGAATGAGTTATTGTACGGAGTAAGAGAGACAAAGAGAAAGAGAAACGGAGAAAGAGAGTTGGTGTAGGAAGTAAGAAAGAAAGAAATACAGAAACATAGAAAGAGATGGTGAACGTATAAAGAAAGAGAGAAAGAAAGAAAGAGAGAGGGAAAGAGAGAAAAAGAGAAAGATAGAAAGAGTTGGTGAACGGAGAAAGAAAGAAAACGAGAGAAAGACAGAAAGAGAATGAGAGAAAGAGAGTTGGTGTAGAGAGAAAGAAAGACAAAGAGAAAGAGAGAAAGAGAGAAACTTAGAAAGAGTTGGTGAACGGAAAAGGAAAGAGAAAGAATGAAAGTGAGAAAGAGATAAAGAGAGAAAGAAAGACTGCAGATAGAAAGAGAGTTGGTGTAGGGAGAAAATAACAAAGAAAGAGAAAGAGAGAACCATAGAAAGAGTTGGTGTACGGAGAAAGAGAGATAAAGTGAAATGGAGAAAGAGAGTTGGAGTAGGGAGAAAGAAAGAAAGAAAGACCAAAAGAGAGAAACATAGAAAGAGTTGGTGAACGGAGAAAGAAAGAGAACAAGATAAAAAGAGATGGAACAAGAAAAAGACAAAGTGAGAAAGAAAGAGATTAAAGAGAGAAACATAGAAAGAGTTGTTGAACGGAATAAGAAAGAGATCGAGAGAAAGACAGAAAGAGAGCAAGAGAGAATGAAAGTTGATGTAGGGAGAAAGAAAGAGAGAAACAGAATAAGATGGTGAACGGAGAAGAAAGAAACATAAAGAGTTGGTGAACGGAGAAAGAAAGAGAGAAAGTGAGAAACATAGAAAGAATTGGTGAACGGAGAAAGAACGAGAGACAAAGAGAAAGAGAGAATTATAGAAAGAGAGTTGGTGTAGGGAGAAAGAAAGAAAGAAAGAAAGAAAGAAAGAAAGAAAGAAAGAAAGAAAGAAAGAAAGAAAGAAAGAAAGAAAGAAACATAGAAAGAGATGCTGAACGTATAAAGAAAATGTGAAAGCTAGAAAGAAAGAAAGAGAGAACGAGATAGAAAGAGAGAAAGAGAAAAACAGTACGAGTCGGTGTACGGAGAAAGAAAGAGAACGAGAGAAAGACAGAACGAGAGAAATATATAAAAAGTTCATGTAGGGAAAAGAAAGACAACGAGAAAGAAAGAGAGAAACATGGAAACAGAGAAAGGATTTGTGAACAGAGAAAGAAAGAGAGAAACATATAAAGAGATGGTGAACAGAAAAGAAAGAGATAAAGAGAGAATGAGATAAACATGTAAAGAGTTGGATAACGGTGAAAGAAAGAGAGAAGGGGAGAGAAGGGGAGAAAAACAGAGTGAGAAATGGAGAAAGAGTTGGTGTAGGGAGAAAGAAAGAAAGAAAGAAAGACCGAGAGAAACATAGAAAGAATGGAGAAATAAAGAGAGAAACAGAAAGAGATGGTGAACGGAGAAAGAAAGTGAAAAAGAGAGAAACACATTAAAACCTTGGTGTGGGCAGAAAGAAAGAAACATAGAAAGAGTTGGTGAACGGATAAAGAACGAGAGACAAGGAGAAAGAGAGAAATGGAGAAAGAGAGTTGGTGTAGGGAGAAAGAAAGAAAGAAAGAAAGAAAGAAAGAAAGAAAGAAAGAAAGAAAGAAAGAGAGATATAGTTGTTGAACGGAGAAAGAAAGAGAACAAAATAGAAAGAGATTGTGAATGGAGAAAGAAAGAGAAAAAGAGAAAGAAAAAGACAAAGTGAGAAAGAAAGAGATAAAGAGATAAACATAGAAAGAGTTGTTGGAACGGAATAAGAAAGAGAACGAGAGAAAGACAGAAAGAGAGCAAGAGAGAATGAAAGTTGGTGTAGGGAGAAAGAGAGACAAAGAGAAAGAGAGAAACGGAGAAAGAGTTTGTGAACGGAGAAAGAAAGAGAGAAACATAGAAAGAGATGGTGAACGGAGAAAGAAAGAGAGAAACATATAAAGAGTTGGTGAACGGAGAAAGAAAGAGAGAAAGAGAGAAACATATAAAGAGTTGGTAAACGGAGAAAGAGAAGGAGAGAAAAAGAAAAAGAGAGAAACAGAAAGAGTTGGTGGACGAAGAAAGAACGAGAGACAAAGAGAAAGAGAGAAATGTAGAAAGAGAGTTGGTGTAGGGAGAAAGAAAGAAAGAAAGAAAGAAAGAAAGAAAGAAAGAAAGAAAATGAGAGAATGACAGAAAGAGAATGAGAGAGAGTTTGTGTAGAGAGAAAGAAAGACAAAGAGAAAGAGAGGAACATAGAAACAGAGAAAGAGTTGGTGAAAGGAGAAAGAAAGAAAGAGAAAAACTTAGAGTAAGATCGTGAACGGAAAAAGAAAAAGAGAGAAAAAAGAAGGAAATAATTGGTAAACAGAAAAGGAAAGAGAACGTGAGAAAGACAGAAAGAGAGAAAAATAGAAAGAGTTGGTGAACGGAGAAGTAAAGAGAAAGAGCAAGAATGAAAGCGAGAAAGAGATAAAGAGAGAAAAAAGACTGAAGATAGAAAGAGAATTGGTGTAGGGAGAAAATTACAAAGAAAGAGAAAGAGAGAAACAGAAAGAGTTGGTGTACGGAGAAAGAGAGATAAAGTGAAAGAGAGAAAAGGACAGAGTTGGTGAAGGGAGAAAGAAAGAAAGAGAAACAGAAAAAGTTGGTGAACGGAGAAAGAAAGAGAGAAACATATAAAGGGAGAAAGAAAGAGAAAGAAAGAGAGAGAAAGAGAGAAAGAAAGAAAGAAAGACAGTAAGAGAGAAACATAGAAAGAGATGGTGAACGTAGAAAAAAAAGAGAAAGAGAGAAAGAACGAAAGAGAGAACGAGAGATAGAAAGAGAGAAATAGTACGAGTTTGTGTTCTGAGAAAGAAAGAGAACGAGAGAAAGACAGAAAGAGAATGAGAGAAAGAGAGTTGGTGTAGAGAGAAAGAAAGACAAAGAGAAAGAGAGAAACATAGAAACTGAGACTTGGTCAACGGAGAATGAAAGAAAGAGAGACACATAGAAAGATGGTGAACGGAGAAAGAGAGAAACATAGAAAGAGATGGTGAACGGAAAAGAAAGAAATAAAGAGAGGAGAGAAACATATAAAGTGTTGGTATAGGGAGAAAGAAGGACAAAGAAAAATAAAGAGAGAAACATATAAAGAGAGAAAGAGTTGGTGAACGGAGAAAGAAAGCGAACGAGAAAAGACAGAAAGAGAATGAGAGAGAGTTGGCGTAGGGAGAAAGAAAAAGAGAGAAACAGAAAAAGAGTTGGTAAACGGAGAAAGAAAGAAAGAAAGAAAGAAAGAAAGAAAGAAAGAAAGAAAGAAAGAAAGAAAGAGAAACATAGAAAGGGATGGTGAACGAAGAAAGAAAGAGAGAACGAGAGATTGACAGAGAGAAACAGAAAGAGTTGGTGAACGGAGAAATATAGAGAACGAGAGAAAGAGAGAAAGACAGAAAGATAGAAAAATATAAAAAGTTGGTGTAGGGAGAAAGAAAGACAAAGAAAGAAAGAGAGAAAGAGAGGTTGAAACATAGAAAGTTGGTGAACGGAGAAAGAAAGAAAGAAAGAGCGAAACATAGAAACAGAAAAAGAGTTGGTGAACGGAGAAAGAAAGAGAGAAACATAGAAAGAGATGGTGAACGTAGAAAGGAAGAGAGAAAGAAAGAGAGAGGGAAAGAGAGGAGAGAAACATAGAAAGAGTTGGTGAACGGAGAAAGACAGAAAGAGAATGAGAGAAAGAGAGTTTGTGTAGAAAGAAAGAAAGACAGAGAAAGAGAGGAACATAGAAACAGAGAAAGAGTTGGTGAACGGAGAAAGAAAGAAAGAGAGAAACTTAGAATAAGATCGTGAACGGAGAAAGAAAGAGAAAGAGAGAAAAAAAGAAGGAAATAGTTGTCAAACGGAGAAGGAAAGAGAACATGATAAAGACGTAATGAGAGAAACATATATGAAGAGTTGGAGAACGGAGAAAGAAGTTGAACGAGAGAAGGGGAGAAAAACAGAGAGTGAGAAATGGAGCGTAATAGTTGTTGTACGGAGTAAGAGAGAGAAAGGGTGAAATTGAGAACGAGTTGGTGTAGGAAGAAAGAAAGAAAGAAAGAGAGAGAGAAATATAGAAAGAGGTGAACGTAGAAAGAAAGAGAGAAAGAAAGAGAGAAAGAGAAAAAGAAAGAGAGAGAGAAACATAGAAAGAGTTGGTGAACGGAGAAGAGAGAAAGAAACAGAATGAGAACGTGAACGGAAAAAGAAAGAGAGAAAGATAGAAGGAAAGAATTGGTGAACGGAGAAAGAAAGAGAGCGTGAGAAAAACAGAAAGAGAAACAGAAAAAGTTGCTGACCGGAGATGGAAAGAGAAAGAGAATAAGAATGAAAGCGAAAAACAGATAAAGAGAGAAAGAGAGAAACAGAAAAAGAGAAAGAGTTGGTGTACGGAGAAACAGAGACAAAGTAATAGAGAGAAATAAAGAAAGAGAGTTGGTGTAGGGAGAAAGAAAGAAAGAAAGACCGAAAAGGAGAAAAATAGAAAGAGTTGGTGAATGGAGAAAGAAAGAGAGAAACATAGAAAGAGATGGTGAAACATAGAAAGATTTGTTGAACGGAATAAGAAACAGAACGAGAGACAGACAGAAAGAGAGCAAGAGAGAATGAAAGAATGAAAGTGTGTGTAGGGAGAAAGAACGACAAAGAGAAAGAGAAACATAGAAACAGAGAAAGAGTTGGTGAACGGAGAAAGAAAGAAAGAGAGAAACATAGAAAGAGATGGTGAACGTAGAAAGATTGAGAGAGAAAGAGAGAAAAAGAGAAACATAGAAACATAGAGAGAGAACGGAGAAAGAAAGCGAACGAGAGAAAGACAGAAAGAGAATGAGAGAGAGTTGGCGTAGGGAGAAAGAGAAACAGAGAAACAGAGAAAAGGTTGGTGAACGTAGATAAGAAAGAGAGAACGAGAGATTGAAAGAGAGAAACAGAAAGAGTTGGTGAACGGAGAAAGATAGAGAGCGAGAGAAAGAGAGAAAGACAGAAAGATAGAAAAATATAAAAAGAAGGCGTAGGGAGAAAGAAAGACAAAGAGAAAGAAAGAGAGAGAGATTGGAACATAGAAAGAGTTGGGGAACGGAGAAACAAAGAGAGAAACATAGAAAGAGATGGTGAACGTAGAAAGAGAGAAAGAGTGAAACATAGAAACAGAGAAAGAGTTGGTGAACGGAGAAAGAAAGAGAGAAGCATAGAAAGAGATGGTGAACGGAGAAAGAAAAAGAAAAAAATAGAAAGAGAGAAAAATATAAAGAGTTGGTGAACGGACATAGAAAGAGAACGAGTGAAAGAGAGAGACACAAAGTGGGAAATGGAGAGAAAGAGTAATTGTACGGAGTAAGAGAGACAAAGAGAAAGAGAGAAATGAAGAAAGAGAGTTGGTGTAGGAAGAAAGAAAGAAAGAACTAGAGAAACATAGAAAGAGATGGTGAACGTAGAAAGAAATAGAGAAAGTAAGAAAGAGATGTCTTTCTATGTTCACCATCTCTTTCTATTTTTCTCTCTTTCTTTCTTTCTTTCTTTCTTTCTTTCTCTTTCTTTCTCTTTCTTTCTCCGTTCACCAACTCTTTCTATGTTTCTCTAATTCTTTCTTTCTCTCTCTCTTTCTTTCTTTCTTTCATTCTCTCTTTCTTTCTTTCTACGTTCACCATCTCTTTCTATGTTTCTCTCTCTCTTTTTTTCGTTCTTTCTTCCTACACCAACTCTTTCTCCATTTCTCTCTTTCTCTCATTTACTCCGCACAACAACTATTTCTCTCCATTTCTCACTCTGTGTTTCTCCCTTCTCTTTCTTTCTCCGTTCTCCAGCTCTTTATATGTTCCCTCTTTATCTCTTTCTTTTCTGTTCACCATCTCTTTATATGTTTCTCTCTTTCTTTGTCCCTTCACCAACCCTTTATCTGTTTCCATGTTTCTCTCTTTCTCTCTTTATTTCTCGTTGTCTGTCTTTTCCCTACACAAACTTTTTATATGTTTCTCTCTTTCTCTTTCTTTCTCCGTACACCAACTCGTACTATTTTTCTCTTTCTCTCGTTCTATCTCTCGTTCTTTCTTTCTTTCTATCTTTCACATTTTCTTTATACGTTCACCATCTCTTTCTATGTTTCTCTTTTTCTTTCTTTCTTTCTTTCTTTCTCTCCTTCTCTTTCTCCGTTCACCAACTCTTTATGATTCTCTCTTTCTCTCTTTCTTTCTCCGTTCACAAACTCTTTATATGTTTCTCTCTTTCTTTCTCCGTTCACTATCTTATTCTATGTTTCTCTCTTTCTTTCTCCGTTCACAATCTCTTTCTCTGTTTCTCTCTTTCTCTTTGTCTTTCTTTCTCCCTACACCAACTTTCATTCTCTCTTGCTCTCTTTCTGTCTTTCTCTCGTTCTCTTTCTTATTCCGTTCAACAACTCTCTCTATGTTTCTCTCTTTCTTTCTCACTTTGTCTTTTTCTTTCTCTTTCTTTCTTTCTTCTTTCACCATCTCTTTCTATCTTGTTCTCTTTCTTTCTCCGTTCACCAAATCTATCTCTCGTTCTCTCTTCCCTTCTTTCTCTCTCTTCACCATCTCTTTCTATGTTTCTCTCTTTCTTTCTTTCTTTCTACCTACACCAACTCTTTGTCTCCATTTCTCACTTTGTCTCTCTCTCTCTTTTCCTCGTTCTCTCCGTTCACCAACTCTTTATATTTTTCTCTCCTCTCCTTTTCTCTTTCTTTCTCCGTTCACCATCTCTTTCTATGCTTCTCTCTTTCTTTCTCCGTTAACCAACTCTTTCTCGGTTTCTCTTTCTCTTTGTCTTTCTCCCTACGCCAACTCTCTCTCATTCTCTTTCTGTCTTTTCTCGTTCGCTTTCTTTCTCCGTTCACCAACTCTTTCTATGTTTCTCTTTTTCTCTCTTTCTTTCTCTCTCAATCATACTACGTTCACCATCTCTTTCTATGTTTCTTTCTTTCTTTCTTTCTTTCTTTCTTTCTTTCTTTCTTTCTTTCTTTCTTTCTTTCTTTCTTTCTTTCTCCGTTCACCAACTCTTTCTCTCTTTCTGTTTCTCTCTTTCTCTCTTCCTTTCTTTCTTTTCCTTTCACCATCTCTTTCTATGTTTCTCTCTTTCTTTCGCTGTTCACAATCTTTCTATGTTTCTCTCTTTCATTCTCCGTTCATCAACTCTTTCTCTGTTTCTATGTTTCTCCCTTTCTCTTTGCCTTTCTCCCTACACACACTTTCATTCTTTCATTTTCTCTTGCTCTCTTTCTGTCTTTCTCTCGTTCTGTTTCTTATTCCGTTCAACAAATCTTTATATGTTTCTCTCATCCTTTCTCTCTTTCTTTCTCACTTTCTCTTTTTCTTTCTCTCTTTCTTTCTCATTTCACCAATTCTTTCCTTTTCTTTTTCTCTCTTTCTTTTTCCGTTCATTCTAAGTTTCTCTCTTTCTTTCTTTCTCCGTTCACCAACTCTCTATGTTTCTCTCGCTCTCTTTTTTTCTCTTTCTTTCTTTCTTTCTTTCTTTCTTTCTTTCTTTCTCTCTCTCTTTCTTTCTTTCTTTCTTTCTTTCTTTCTTTCTTTCTTTCTTTCTCTCTTTCTTTCTTTCTTTCTTTCTATATTTCTCTCTTTCTTTCTTTCTTTCTTCCTACACCAACTCTCTCCTTTTCTCTCTCTTTCTCCGTACAACTATTTCTCTCCATTTCTCACTCTGTTTTTCTCCCCTTCTCTCGTTCTTCTTTCTTTCTTCGTTCTCCAATTCTTTATATGTTTCTCTCATTCTCTCTTTATCTCTTTCTTTTCCGTTCACCATATCTTTATATGTTTCTCGGTTCACCAACCCTTTCTATGTTTCCATGTTTCTCTCTTTCTTTCTCGTCTTTATTTTCCCTACACAAATTTTTATATGTTTCTCTCTCTTTGTCTTTCTCTCGTTCTCTTTCTTTCTCCGTACACCAACTCGTACTATTTCTCTCTTTCTATCTCTCATTCTCTCTTTCTTTCTCTCTTTCTCTTTTTCTTTCTACGTTCACCATCTCTTTCTATGTTTCTCTCTTACTGTCTTTCTTTCTTTCATTCTTTCTTTCTCTCTTTATTTCTCCTTGTCCTTCGTTCTCCCTATACGAACTCTTTATATGTTTCTCTCTTTCTCTCTTTATCTTTTTATTTTCCGTTCACCATCTCTTTCTATGTTTCTCTCTTTCTCTTTGTCTTTCTTTCTCCCTACACCAGCTTTCATTCTCTCTACCTCTCTTTCGGTCTTTCTCTCGTTCTCTTTCTTATTCCGTTAACAACTCTTTCTGTTTCTCTCTTTATCTCTTTCTTTCTAACTTTGTCTTTTTCTTTCTCTTTTTCTCTCTTACTTTCCCCGTTCTCCATCTCTTTCTATCTTGTTCTCTTTCTTTCTTCGTTCACCAACTCTTTCTGATTCTCTCTCTCTCTTTCTTTGTTATTTTCTCCATACACCAACTCTCTTTCTATCGTCAGTCTTTCTTATCTCTTTCTCGCTTTCATTCTTTCTCTCTTTCTCTTTCCTCCGTTCACCAACTCTTTCTGTATTTCTCACGTTCTCTTTCCTTCTCTGTTTACCAATTCTTTCCTTCTAATTTTCTCTCTTTCTCTTTCTCTGTTCACGATCTTTCTCTCTTTCTTTCTTTCTTTCTTTCTTTCTCCGTTCACCAACTCTTTCTCTGTTTATATTTTCCTCTCTTTCTCTTTGTCTTTCTTCCTTTCTACACCAACTCTCTTTCTCTCATTCTCTTTCTGTCTTTCTCTCGTTTTCTTTCTTTCTCCGTTCACTCTTTCTGTGTTTCTCTTTCCCTCTCTCTTTCTTTCTCTCTTTCTTTCTCCCTACAAAAAACTCGCTTTCTCCATTTCTCTCTTTCTCTTTGTCTCTCGTTCTTTCTCCGTTCTCCAACTCTTTCTATGTTTCTCTCTTTCTCACTGTCTCTCCGTTCACATTTTCTTTCTATGTTTCTCTCTTTCTTTCACCGTTCACCAACTCTTTCTATGTTTCTCTCTTTCGGTCTTTCTTTCTTACTTTTCCCTACACCAACTCTCTTTCTCCATTTCTTTCTTCCACTTTATCTTTTTTTCTCCGTACACAACTCTTTCTGTTTCTCTCTTTCTCTTTCTTTGTTATTTTCTCCCTACACCAATTCTCTTTCTATCTTCAGTCATTATTTCTCTCTTTCTCTTTCCTTCTCCGTTCACCAACTCTTTCTAAGTTTCTCTTTTTCTGTCTTTCTCACGTTCTCTTTCCTTCTCTGTTTACCAATTATTTCCTTCTTTTTTTCTCTCTTTCTTTCTCCGTTCACGATCTTATTCTAAGTTTCTTTCTTTCTTTCTTTCTTTCTTTCTTTCTTTCTTTCTTTCTTTCTTTCTTTCTTTCTTTCTTTCTTTCTTTCTCCGTTCACCAACTCTTTCTATGTTTCAACCTCTCTCTCTTTCTCTATTTCTTTCTCTTTGTCTTTTTTCTCCCTACACCAACTTTTTATATTTTTCTATCTTTCTGTTTTTCTCTCTTTCTCTCGTTCTCTATTTTTATCCGTTCACCAATTCTTTCTTTTTCTCTCTTTCAATCTCTCTTTCTTTCTTCGTTCACCAACCCTTTATATGTTTCTTTCTTTCTTTCTTTCTTTCTTTCTTGCTTTCTTTCTCCGTTCACCAACTCTTTCTCTGTAGAGAAAGACAGAAAGACAGAAAGAGAGAAACAAAAAGTTTGTGTAGGGAAAAGAAAGAAAGAGAGAAACATGGAAACAGAGAAAGGGTTGGTGAACGGAGAAAGAAAGAGAGAAACATATAAAGAGATGGTGAACGGAAAAGAAAGAGATAAAGAGAAGAAAGAAAGAAAGAAAGAAAGAAAGAAAGAAAGAAAGA
>BLSH010019032.1:516474-565058 GCA_018402905.1 Glandirana rugosa | reverse complement strand
AATGTGTGAGCGTGCCCACGGGTCAGGTGGACTCGTTGACCGCTGGCAACCTGTGATCGGAGGCAGATAGGGGATCTGCCGATGTAAACACGGTGGATCCCCATTCTGTCAGGGCACATGTGACAGATCAAGTGTTACCTGTGAACGTGATCAGTCGATTGATCATTCCCTTGTCAGCCCAGGCTCCACACAGTTGGAACACAGTGAGTTAACACACTTAACACCTTGATTGTCCCCTAGTCTTTAACACCTTCCCTGCCAGTGACATTTATAGAGTAACCAGTGGCTATTTAAAGCTAATTTTGCTTCATAAATTAAATTAAAATGATCCTAAAAAAAAAACCACAGTGCCGAATTGCAAAAAGTTCTTTCTTTTGAAAGGCGGTAAATCCTTCTGGGGCTGCTGTGGTTAAAATATAAACACAAACTGTTTAATGTGCAAAGTTTTCCCCAATAATTCTGTCCTAGTGGATTACAGTTCCCTAGCAATCCTGATGAATAGAAAGAAGTTGCTAGGCAATTTCATGAAAAATTGCAAACTGTGGAGGAGCAATAGACAGTAAACATGTAAGAATTAATACTCCACCAAACTCAGGCTCCTACTTTTACAATTATAAAGGTTTTTTTTAGCATTGTCATGCTGGCAGTGGTAAATGCCAACTATGAGTTTATATATCTGGATGTTGGCAAGGATGGTCGCAATTCGGATGGTGGAGTTATTGACCAGACAGAATTTTACAAACATATGCTTAATGGTACCCTGAACTTACCCACATGTGAGGAAAACATTGAAGGCATGAACTTTGTATTTGTAGCTGATGAAGCTTTTGCCCTGAATGAAAACTTACTGAAACCATTTTCCATGTGGAACCTTACCAGGGAGCAAAGGATCTACAACTATAGGCTATCCAGTGCAAGGAGAGTTGTGGAGAATGCCTTTGGAATCCTTGCAAATCGCTTCTGTATATTCCTCACCACCATCAATCTTGCACTGTACAAACTAAACAACCTAATCCTCTGCTGCCATATACTCCACAATTTTCTACGTCAGAATACAGCCGGATACAGAACTCATGCCCCGTGTGAAAATTATACATCAATTTCTGCAAACAGTTCACGAGATGATCAACATGAAACCTTGACACCCATCGCCATTGCTCATCCTCGATTGCCCACACAAATTGCTCATCAAAATCGCATCAATTACATGAACTACTTTAATGGAGTTGGTGCAGTGGTTTGGCAGAACAATGTATGAAAACCAAAATTTTGCTGGATTTATGAAATCTGTATTTTGTGTGCATTATATTTTCCTGTCTGAAAGATCAAATGCATATATTATAGTACACTATAATTTTTCTAGGTAATTTTTCTTTAATTAGTGCATATATTTAATTTTAAAAAAAATTCCAAATTCCAAAGGGAATTTAATCATTAAACTTTTCTTGGTTCAATGAAAATAAATTCTATTCTCTCTCTCTGTATATTCCTTATTATTATGTAGATGTTATTTTGATTATGTATAAAATTACATACTACTTTCTCTCAGGAGAAATATATCTTTATCTATCTATTTATCTATCTGAATTACATATAACAATGACAATGTATACACTAGCAAACAAGAAAAGATACAATACCATATTTGTGAAATTGAAACAACTTTATTTTTTATTGTAATATGACATTACAATTGGCCATTTGTAATACTTCTGTAATCATAAAAAATGGCAGGCATATTATAAACGTAGACACTTTTCTCACTGTGATTTTAGGCATTGAAGATTCAACATGAAAAAAAATAAAATTTGGGGACAAGGGGGGTGGGTAATGGTGTATGGCGTTCATCTTTTCTATGAAGGTGAACTAAATAGGTGGCAATTTCAATAAGGTAAGACAGTGGAAGGCCCACTTTACTAAAGGATATTTTTAATAAAATTGTGAAGCAACACGATAAATATTATAAGGGAATCTAGCTGTATGGTCTAGGCCACAGTGATGTGAACCTTGGCACCACAGATTTTTGGCAACTTCATTTCCCATGATGCTTATCTACACTGCATAGTGCATGAGCATCATGGGAAATTTATTTACAAAACATCTGGTGTGTCAGCGCTTAAAATCAAAGGTCTATGGTTTTTGGAACCTTTTGTGTAAATAACATGGTGAACATAGGAACATGGTTATATTTTGTTAAAAAGAGAAAATACCAAAAAAAGAAATAAGATTCCTGAAACTTTCAGATAAGTCATAAAAACAGTATTACACACACAAGAAAATACAAGAACGTATTCACAACTCTCTTTGCACTTTTAGAATCTGCCAGTGAGATCTATGAATTGTTCCAATCTGTGCTGGAGTGAAGCAACTGATTCTTTAATTTGTTGCAATTCACCACAGCACTGGAATAAATCCTTCCTCAAACGGGCAATTGTGGCACTATCCACCATACCTGTTAAAAAGGGAATGTTAATAATCAACAATCTTGCAGAAAAAATTATAATCAACCAACTACATACATACATGTGCATACTTACGCATACAGGACACATGATGACTACTTTCTTCTTTAGTTGAATCAGGATCTTCTTCGTCCAATACCAATGAGGTGAGATCAATCATTTGCAGGTTCACGTTGCTTGCACGGGAGGAATGCTCCCATACATCTAATCCTGAATCTTGATTGTGAGACAGAATGTATTGCCCTTCTTGTATTTGGATGGGATTATTATCTAAGAAGAGTATAATTATAAAGAACATAAAAAAATAATATTTATATGTTGTAAAACATACAATTTCCATAAAAGTTTATTTATTTGGTTTGCCAACTTAAGGAACTTGTATCCAGTGGTGTTGAATTTACAATACTATCCTCTGCCTGCACCTTTTCCACTTTTTTTCTTCACTGCAATGCTTGGGTGATGAACCTACAAAAAATGAAACGTGGAGGAAGTCATAATGATGATTGTGTCTTCACATACAACCAATCTAAAAATTAAAATGATCGAAAAGTGTATTTTTTTATGTATAAAATTAAATAAAAACTAATAGTTAACTGCCAAGTATAGTGGTTTTGCACAGAGCAGCCCCAAACCGCCTCTTCTCAACAACCCTTATATTAGCAAATCTCATCAACAACCCGTCAGAATAGGTAACGGATGTGACGTTCCGTCACCTAAATACCTACTGCACATGCATTACACCACTAGCATGTTTCACAATCTGGTAGAGCACCTGTAGTCAAAGGGCAAAAGCAGACATCTTACAACACGCAACTGCATATTGAATATTGCAGTCAATTTTGTAAGAAAGTGAGCATATAAAGATACTATATTGACATTTATCAACCAGTTTTGATGTTGATTTTTGGAAGAAACTGGACACCAGCAATAGGAAGGTGGTGGAGACCATGTTGGTGAACCACACAATGCTTAGTGCTAAACTCTTATACTTTGAACGGATAACAATGGGTGTCAGTGACATGTCTCTGCTCACATCCATTGCTCCAATAGGACTGTAAGGAGGCTCCGTTCAGGTGCGCCTGAAAGAACTGACAGGCATACCTGAGCATAAAGTCTGTGTGAAAGGGGCCTTTAAGGTTACCTTTTTTTGTTTTTAAATAATAAACATATCATACTCACCTAATCTGTGCAGCGGATTTGCACAAAGTGGGCCCGATCCTCTTTTTCTGTGGTCACCAATCTGCATCCCATGGGTTCCTCCTCTTCTCGAGTGATAAGTCTGGGAGGTGTTTGCCCTGGGATCATGCATGCAGGCGCACTCCTGTGTGCTGTTGTTGGGTGTATTCACACAAACAGTGGAACATGGACACGCCCCTGGCTCCTGTGTCACTGGACACGATTGCGGAGCAGGATAGGTTTGTGCAAAGGTAATTAAATCGGGGCTCTTGTAGGGCTGCTAAACTAAAAAAAAATTTCAGCTTAATGCATAAAATGCATTTATCTGAAAAATCATGATATATTACAACCTCTTTAAGCATCATAATATGACTGACCATCATATTCCAAAAAAAAAAAAAAACACACAATATGCATGCATTCTTCATGCACTGCGGTTGATTTCCATTAACATGTTTAATAGCAATAAATTAGCAGCAGCCTGTAATACCTAAGAAATTAAATCAAGAGATTTAAAAAATGTGTTAATTTTTACTTACCTGTGGATCTCCCCTCTGTATCACATTGCAGTGGTTGATCATGTTTATGTTCTGCAGTTCTTGCCAACATTGCTAACCTCCTTTGTTTCTTCTTTGCAATTATTTTTTTTTCTGTTTTCTGAAAAATAAGAATAATTAATTTTATATATTGCTGTTAAGTAATACAAAAATACTATCTTACTTATTTCTATGATCTGGTGGATATTTTCTAGTTGCTCCTTTTCTCTATGTTTAAGGTCCGACTATCTTTATAGCAGCCTCAAAAGCGCCACCACCTCTCCTAAAATCATGGCTGTTGCCTTCATCTTGGGACTCTTATTTCTGGCCAATTTTTGTTCAGGCTATGTCTCCTCCATGCTGCTGTTCTTTCTACCCCTTTTTTGCACAGACTGTGTCTACTCTGTCTCCTCCATGCCAGCTGCTGTCTTAGTAGGCCCAATGTCGCAGAAGGCGCATCACGATAATGAGGCTGAGAGGGGCGGAGCTCATGACACATGCGCTCCGTCTTCCATAACGATTGCTCTTTGCGAAACATTGCACCGTTCTTTGTTAGATCATTCTGAGACTATTGCTGCAAAGGTTCTGTTACCCCTGGAAAAAGCTTTATCCAAAAGAAGGTAAGAATTCATTTTCTGGAGATGAAAGAACGGAGCTATTATGTCACTACTGCTATAGGCCTCAACTGATTATATTTTTTGTTATGGGTGATGTCATAGTTAACTATCAATGCATTATATGAATGTTTCATTTTAGATTCATGGCAGACAAATTCACATCACCAGACTTCTTGCCACAGTTCATAGATGCATACAAGCAGATGCTTTGTTTGTGGAAACTCAAGCCCAAGGACTACTCTGATAAGGTCAAGAAGCCTGAAGCCTATACCAAGCTGGTGGAAATGTGCAAAGCTGTCTCTCCTCAGGCTGACATTGATTATCCATTTCCCGACCGCGTGCCGTGTTTTCACAGCGGCAAACGGGTTGCTGTGCGCGAATCACCGTAAAAACACGGTGATCTGCGAACGGCCGCTAGGGGGCGCGCGCCCGCTGCACTCCTGAGGAGTGTTCCCGCGGCTCGGGTGGACCCGATGTCCGCCGGCGAGCCGCAATGAGCGGCCACAGGCAAAGAGTGGGAACTGCCGATGTAAACACGGCGGTTCCCCGCTCTGTTAGTGCAGGCATGGGAGATCTACTGATCCCTGTCACTGGGATCAGTTAGATCTCTCATGCCCATGGTAGCCCAACCCCCCCACAGTAAGAACACACCCAGGGAACATAGTTAACCCCTAGCTCTCCCCCCCAGGTTAACCCCTTCACTGTCAATAACATTTATACAGTAATCAGTGGACATTTAAATTTCTGATCGCTAAATAAATGTCATTGGTCCCAAAAAAGTGTCAAAAATGTCCGACATGTCCACTGCAATATCGCAGGACCGCTAAAAATTGCAGATTGCCGCCATTACTAGTAAAAAATAAAAAAAAAATAAAAACCCCAGAAATGAATTCTCATCATCCGTAAACGCAGCCACTTTTGCGCAAACCAATCAATAAACGCCAATTGTGATTTTTTTTTTAACACAAATATGAGGAAGAATATAAATCGGCCAAAACCGGTGAAAAAAAATGTTTTTTTATAATTTTTTTTGGATTTGAACTATAGCAAAAAGTAAGAAATTTGGGTTTTTTTGCAAAATGGTCGCTCTTCTTTTGTTTATAGCGGCGATCGGAAATGACGCAGAGGCGATCAAATACCACCAAAAGAAAGCTCTATTTGTGGGAAAAAAAGGACGCAAATTTTGTTTGGGTGGACGCAAACTTTGTTTGGGTGCAACGTTGCACGACGCAATTGTCGGTTAAGGCGACGCAGTGCCGAATCGCAAAAAGTGCTCTGGTCCTAAAGCTGGAAAACCTTCCGGTTGGTAAGTGGTTAAGTCAAACATAAAACAGCCAATTTGAGGACAGTATTGAAAAAAGAATGAAGAAAATCAGGGAGTCGGAGCGGTCTGGAGCTGCTGCAGAAGAGATTTAGGTGCCACAGCTGAGGTACATTAACAGGTTGTGCTTTTTAACTGATCAGTGTAACTCCAGGACCTCTTTATCCACTCTACCATCAACATTTGCTGGGTGTATGTCACCAGGACTCTTTGGAGATGACCAAGAGGAGCTAACACAAGCTCAAGCAGACACACTGGTAAACTGATTTAAGACTTCTAAAATCTACAATTTTTAAATTTATATAATGTGTTTTTTAAAGGGATTTCCCCTATCATATGACAATTTTTTTTAAATTTATGTCATATATAAGCACTTTTAAATTTTGGGATGTTTTTTTTTTTTTTTTAATTAATACCTATTTCCTTTCCATCCATAGGAAAATCCAGAGGGAACCATAATGTCAACACCAACAAGACCTACAACTAGACTGACGAAGCGCAAAAATATGGAGGAATCTATTAGATCTTTTTTTACACAATCTATGACAGCCCTACAAAAGCAAACTGAACAGCAAGATGCCTTTGGAATTCTTACAGCTAATAAGCTAAGAAACATGTCTGGGGAACAGAGATCAATGGCAGAGTGCTTGTTACTACAAGTACTACATAAAGGAGTGAGAGGTGATATTACCAAAAATACCATGATGGTTGAGGCCCAACCTGCATCTCCATTGTCAAATACACCATCACCTTTACCTCCACTACCACCGCCACCACCACCACAGCCCACAAATGTTTGGCATTATACTGCACCAGATCGTCAAACATCTTCATGGTGCCAGGATTATCATTACACAACTCTTTAGTTGAACCGTTCATTACATTAGAAAATTACTTTTTAGGTTTTAGTTAATTCACTACTAGTGTTGGAGTATATGTAATCTCTGTAAATATTTTTTTGGACCTTTTGTTGTATGTTGGGGTATACATAAAAACATTATCTGATTATTAATAATTTTTGGATGTGGTTCCATGCGTTCATTTTTGGATGTGGTTCCATGCGTTATTATTTGGATCTGCTATCTAATAAAGTTTATATGGTTATGTATTTTTATTTATGTTTCATTTATTGCTACACACCAACCCACATATATAAAACCCACACGAATTGCGAAAAAAGGACACACACACATATATATATATATATATATATATATATATATACATATACAGTATCTCACAAAAGTGAATACACCTCTCACATTTTTGTAAATATTTTATTATATCTTTTCATGTGACAACACTGAAGAAATGACACTTTGCTACAATGTAAAGTAGTGAGTGTACAGCTTGTATAACAGTGTAAATTTGCTGTCCCCTCAAAATAAGTCAACAAACAGCCATTAATGTCTAAACCACTGGCAACAAAAGTGAGTACACCCCTAAGTGAAAATGTCCAGATTGAGCCCAATTAGCCATTTATCTCCCCGATGTCATGTGACTTGTTAGTGTTACAAGGTCTCAGGTGTGAATGGGGAGCAGGTGTGTTAAATTTGGTGTTATCACTCTCACTCTAATACTGGTCACTTGAAGTTCAACATGGCACCTCATGGTAAAGAACTCTCTGAGAATCTGAAAAAAAAGAATTGTTGCTCTACATAAAGATGGCCTAGGCTATAAGAAGATTTCCAAGACCCTGAAACTGAGCTGCAGCACAGTGGCCAAGACCATACAGCAGTTTAACAGGACAGGTTCCACTCAGAACAAGCCTCGCCCTGGTCGACCAAAGAAGTTTAGTGCACATGCTCAGCATCATCTCCAGAGGTTGCATTTGAGAAATAGACGTATGAGTGCTGCCAGCATTGCTGCAGAGATTGAAGGGGTGGGGGGTCAGCCTGTCAGTGCTCAGACCACACGCCGCACACTGCACCAAATTGGTCTGCGTGGCTGTCATCCCAGAAGGAAGCCTCGTCTAAAGATGATGCACAAGAAAGTCCGCAAACAGTTTGCTGAAGATAAGCAGACTAAGGACATGGATTACTGGAACCATGTCCTGTGGTCTGATGAGACCAAGATAAACTTATTTGGTTCAGATGGTGTCAAGCGTGTGTGGCGGCAACCAGGCGAGAAGTACAAAGACAAGTGTGTCTTGCCTACAGTCATGGTCTGGGGCTGCATGAGTGCTGCCGGCACTGGGGAGCTACAGTTATTTTGAGAGCACAGCAAATAACAGCTGTGCTTAGTATTGTAATGCTGCGATTGGCCCACGGCTATCACATGGTACCTGGGCCAATCCCAGCACCCTGTATCATGTGATAGCTGTGGATCAATCACAGCAGACAATAACAATTACACAGCTGTAACCCATTCATGACAGTTCAAAACATTGCTGTTACGGGGCTCATCACGGTAACAGCGATCAAAGTGTAAAAAGAAAAAAATCTCCCTGATCACCTCTCCGGAGTAGGGCAATGTCACTGTGATGACACTGAATTACTCTGATGAAAGTATGTAAAAAAAAGAAAAAAATGAAAAGAAAAATGTTAAAAAAATTCAATAAAAAATTAAAAATCACCAGTCAGTGTCCCTGATCACTGCCACGCCAGTCACGTGATGATGCTGTACTGCACTGGTGACAGTATGTAAAAAAATGATGTTTAAAAAAAACACATATTATTTAATTTCTTCAATTTCCAAAAAATTGTGACAAAATATTACAACCTCAAAAAACTTGCCATGCCTCTTACAAAATACCTCAGACTGTCTACTACAAAAATGGGTTATTTAGGTGGGGGGGGGGGGGGGTATTTTCACTGGCATTTTAAGGGCCTCAAGAAATGAGTCAGTATCCAGTCATCAGGATTGATTCGTTTTCAAAGATATATACCATAGTTTGTAGACGCTATAACTTTAACGCAATCCAATTAATATACACTTTTTTTTAAACAAAAATATGCAGCAGAAGACATTTTAGCCTACATTTATGAATACATTTGATTTTATTTGAAATGTTTTATAACAGAGAGAAGATTGTTTTTTCCAAAATGTTCTCTTTTTTTTTCGTTTATGTAGCATAAAATAAGACACCCAGTGGTGAATAAATTCCACAAATAAAATAAATTTGTGTGAAACTAAATGATATCAATTTCATTTGCGTACAGTGTTGCATGACCACGCAATTGCTAGTTAAAGTAGCACAGTGCTGAATAGCAAAAAATGTCCTGGTCATGAAGAGGGTAAAATCTTCCAGAGGTCAAGCAGTTAATAAACATTCTAACTTTAGTGCAGTTGCTGTAGTTACTAGATAACTTTAGATTTCACCTAGACATGCTTTTTCAGATTTAATTGGAAATGATAAATGAAAGGATTGAGTGAAAAAAAATGTTTTTTATAAACCACAACCCTATCAGTAAGGATGAGAAATGTTGTTTTTGATTTAGTTTGACAAAATAATATGAGAGTGGATAAATGCTGTGATTGTTTCTGGATTTTTTTCAAATGGCGCTGAAAAAACGAAATTGAAACAGGTTCGGCTACAGTTACCCTTAGCTATTAATTAAGAATTGTGTTTTTTTCTGCCTCTGACATTTAATTGAAGATTCTGATGTGAATGAGGCAAAACATTGTTACCAAAAAGCCACCTTAATGCTCAGAAAAGCCACATATTATCCAATGATATTTTGGTAATACAAAAATTGCTGTATTTCCTGTAGTGGCTATTATTAGCACACATTTGTATTGGGTGCCTGCAGCAGTGTTGCAAACCTCCCGCAGCGTTTTTTACTGGCAAAATATGGAAACTTTACTGGCAGAGCACATTTTTTACTGCCACCTTGAAAAATAACAGAACTCCTATAAAAAACTAAGACAATTGATATTTAAATACAACATGGAAACACTGACAATACCCATATCAAGTAGTTTGCCCGGTTTACACTTAAAAAATCAGCACAGCATGACAAATTATCAGACCCTGATATTTATAGACAGTTGTAAAAATCACTGATTTTTACAAACTGTCAGTAAATTTACTGGCGGTTGGCAACCCTGGCCTGCAGTATTAAGGGTAATCATGGATTACAGATTACAGACCATTTTTAAGAATGGAGTTTTCTACTCTAATTCTAAATCCTGCCATCTAATATCATTAAGTTAAGAACGTATGCTTAGAACTAAGCTGATGGTTTTTGTAATCCCTGATTATGCCCAGATATTGTGGGAATAATATACAATGCTATTTATTAAGCAATGCCATCTGTAAAATGTGCTTAATCAAATGTTAATTCCAAGGCTATCTGATTTCATTTTTTATCTGTAAATATAAACTTAGTGGAGTATTGGTTTGCCAAAATCTAGATGGATTTTGTAATGTGTTAATGGTGTGCTGTTATACAAAAAAACATGCCATGTAGTATGGGACAAAGCACTTTAAAACACATTTGTTGATATTTTAACCTCAATACTCTCTAAGTCATTGACATGGAAAAAATGTAGATATAAAGCATCATGCATTTCCCAGCTTTCATTTGCTGTAAGCTTGTTTTAAGCAAACAATGGCAGAACATACATTTTTCCACATTACTAAAGGTGCCTGAGCTGTAATGTTGTGTATGTTTGTGGAGGGGAATGCAAACAGAGCATTGCAAATAATTTTTTTTAACAGAACACAAGTGCTCCAATAAATATTTTTCTGGGGACCAGGTCTATGCAAAACAGTGAGCAATAAATACATTGTTTTACCTTAAATATTCAATGCAAAAGATTGTACAATTTATGTGCAACTTTCTTTAATAAAGGTCGACTCAGGTTTTTTTTTTCTCTTTATTAGGTCCCCCAGCTGGTTTAAAAGACACAAATCTAGCTGCTATACTCACATTCAATGAGCAAGTTTCACCTGCAGCACTTATTTTCTACAGAAATCCTCAGTGTTATGGATTGAATGACTGCCAGTGTCAATACCATGAATGCAGCAAGTCATAGGTCCACCCCCTCAGGGGTTACCACAGCATCCTTAATTCACAGTGTATTAATGCAAAGAACAGATTATGGAAGCTTTATGAAAGACTGCTCAAAACCAAAAGACTGAGGAGGACCTAGTGAGGAAATCCAATAAAGCTGCTGCACAACTTTTCTGTCATTAATTGCTCTTGGTACTGTGTCCTGCCCAGGCCCAGACTGGCCATAGGGCACACTGGATGGGATGGGGCCGCATGTCTTAACGAGAACTGGCTGTAACATTCAGGGCGGACAGTGGATGGATGTTCCATCCAGGCATGCGCCACCAATACTTGCTGCATATGCTCAGTGGATGTAAGAGCAGAAAGAGTCTCCCCATTCCCCCGCCCACCAAGCCACTCCATGGTAACCTAGGCCACTGCTGAACTGCAAATCCTGGTTCACGCATGTGCCCCACAGCCACTAGTCACCTGGCAACCAGGACGCCAGGAGAGGAGGAGAAGCCGAGGCCTTCTGCACCATCCAAGGATCGATTAGAGCAACTCACATCTTGCATAGCTTCATACTATTTTCAAGACTCCACTATCAAAACCAGAGTTAAAAGTAAGACAAAAATTAGCATCATGTGACAGCTCTGACCTAAATTGGCCCCAATCTGTCACATTAAACTAAAAAAGGTACCATAATCGAATCCATACATCCTGGAACCCCAAAATCCTGTCACCAATTATTAACTATTTCAAAAAAACATCTGCAACAGTTTTGGCTTTGACAGTGAATTCAGGAAGTTCTAACTTGCTCCACTTGTACATTGTGGTGCAAAACCTGCGCCAAATTCAAAATAAAATACCAACAATTTTCTATATTTCTATTAGTGGAGCTAATTAAGACCAATTTTCTTTTGTTATACTGAAACAGATTTTGTAAAAGTGTCTCTCATGTGTTCTAAAAGTGGCAAATTCAAGTACAAGTTCTAGACAAATACATGAATTTGGTGCACACTGCATTACTTTTAGAATGCATGTGAGACACTTTTGCTAAATCTGTCTGAACCAATCTTTATAATACTGGGGAGTGTGTCGTGGAGAGCCTGAAGTGAACACTTAGAAAAATGCAGTAAGTAAAAGAGAACAGCAAAACATCCAGCATGGTGGGACTACTTGGGGGAGAACAGGTGATTGGTGGGTTTTTGACAACTGATATAGCAAAACAAACATTTTCAGGGCCATAATAATGACTACAAAATATTTTCTATATCATGTATAACACACCTTATAACAGAGCAAAAGGGTGCGAAAAGCAAACATTGTTTGGCAAAAAATCAATTCTTTATGTTCAATAACCACCAGTCCATGCCCATTATAATAGACTGAAATCCACTATAATTATAGATTAAATATTAAATATAGCAATGAGTGTTACTAACAAATCAAAATTTACCAATACATATCCTACATTCTGAAAATGATGCCAAAATACTTAGTAAAATAATTTGATTTTTTTAACAAGAAATCCTTGCTTACCTATAGGTGTTATTAATGTGGCTGAAGATTGTCCTGGTGTTTTCTTGCAGTCTGTGGTCTTGACATGGAGATGTGATTTAGGTGTTTATGCATTTGTTGACTGGCAACTGACCTCCCAGTCTGGAGGGTTTGCAGCTGCCATTTGGCATTCTTCTTTGGGCCTGGAGTTTTTTTATACCTGTTATCCTTCTATTGTGTAGTGCTTTAGTGTGTATTTACTCAGCTGTCTGGTGGTTCTTCATTTAACAAAAAGGGACAATGCTAAGAAAGAAAAGAAAAAAAATCGGAAAAATTTGAATTTTGCATGTTATAAAATGCTTAGTAGGCAGCAGAATCTAAAATGTATGTGCAACTAAAACTTTTTTCCTTAGCTGTGAAGGATTAGAAACCCATCAGGTTTTTATGCTTTCTAGGTTTTGTTACAGAGATTTCTCCTCACTTTCTATGATGCAGTGCTTTTGTGTGTGCTTAGCTGTCTAGTGGTTCTTATGCCCTGTAAGATTTTAATTTAACTTCCCTGGTGGTATAATTATGTCAGATTTTTGCGTCTCAAAACGGTGTTTCGCATAGACATTCGGCGTTATATATTGTAGGCCTGTAATCCTTAGGAATAACTCCCTTAAATCTGTCCAAACAAGAGTCTAGTAGACATTCTGGGTATGATAAAGTTTGAAACAACGAAATCATAAATTATAATATAATAAATAACTATAAATAATTATCAAAAATAATAACATAATAATAATAAAATGTATTCAATAATGTAATCAAATCAAAAACACTGAAATTTGCTCATTTGCAGAATTGTCGCTGTCGTCACTTTCAGTGTCTGATGATAAATTCCCCCAAGAATCAGTATCACTCAATTCTGCAAGTGATTCTTGTTTACTATCGCTGTTTTCTTGCTGGTCAAAACTCGCTTTTGACATAAAGGGACACTTTTTGGATGCCATGGACATTCTCAAGTGTCCAGGCAGAAAGAATGGCATATATAATATAAAAGGGAAAGCAGGGCACTGGACAAAGCACTAAGGACAAAAGAGATGTGAAATGATTTGATACAATAATGTAATCTTACAGATTACAGTGTACTGTATGTGTTTCACTTTTTGAATTTGCCGCCGGACTCCGTCTCATGCGTCACGATGCTCGCAGGGAACGGGGCCCGGCACACAGTACATCGGGCAGAGGACACAGCACGCAGGCACAGCGGGAGGACATTGCAGGATCCTGGGGACAAGGTAAGTAACTTTGCCTGGATCCTGCGATGGAATTCTAAGTGTGGCTCAGGGTTACCGCTTTTGACAGTGAAAATTTGATTTTTGGCTGTAAGAAAATGCTTAGTAGGCAGCAGAATCTAAAATGTGAGTGCAGCCAAAACTTTTTTTCTTAGCCTTGGGTAGGGTGGTAAAGGATTGGAACCCCCATCAGGTTTTCTGCTTTCTAGGGTCAGTTACAGAGATTTCTCCTCACTTTCTATTATGGTAGCAATGATTTAGGGCCAGTTCACACCACATGCAGTCCACTGCATTTTTTTCTGCAACATAAACACATGGAAAGTAGGTTATATGGTTTCCAATGGCATAGTTCACACCAGTTCCAGGGCTTTCCAGTTCCAAAAAATGGTAGAACATGCTGCATTGTTCGTGCAATGGACTGTACTGGAACACAGTAAAATGCATCAAAAATGCACCTGAACACATCAAAAATGCACCGGACCCCCAGTACAGTGAAAAAAAATTAGGAAAAAAAGAGGTGAAAAAAGTATTTGGAATGCATCAAAAACACACCGGAATGCACCAATAATAAATTAAAAACATGCATGCAGAAACGCATCCGGAACAGATCTGGAGTGCATTTTTTGTGGTGTGAACCAGCCCTAAATCAAACATGAAGTGAGAGAAAATCTGCAACAGGGACAAAGGCAGCAAAAAAAAAAAAAGATGATAGGCTTTCCACTACTTCCTGTAAAAACAAGAATAAAAACATACTTTAATTTCTGTCTATGTTACTATTGGACATTTTCCTGTCTAAGGAAACTGTAGTCACCATGACAGTAAGTGATAGTATATTTCTGTAATGGTGCCCCAGAGATCAATGACACCCAATAGAGTTCTAATTCTTCCCCAGTCTATAGAAAGCAACAAAAGAAAGTTTTGGCTGAAGCTTAACAGGGGTCGCGCTAGGTAAACCAATCTCAACAACTTGACTTTCAGGATGATGACACTAGCCTTTGTGACAATTTAAGTCAAATGTGTTTCCTAATGTCTACTTCTTAATCAGACTTTAAATGTATGTGGCCATTTGCTGTTGTTGTCAGAACCTGCCATGGCCAATTGTACAAGCTGCATTAAACCCATGCTGAGGAGTGAGCTCAGAGCTGTGAACTGGAAATGACACATGGCTGTTAACATCTAAGTGACACCTGCTCCAGCTGAGTACTGCATTATTTGTTCTGCTTTCCAGTAGCCTTTGGGCCTCTCACTTGCCATCCTCAAACTGACTGTAAAAAAATTTAACTTTCCTATATTTTTACCTGCCTATTCAGCGAATAACATACTTCTTGTCCTAGGGTGGCTATATGCATGCACTCCAATGTGTCCAGTGGAGGAGAAAAAAGGGGGGATGAGGGATGAAGGTAAGGACACGGATCTCAAATCCATATTTCAGATTGAGATCTGCACAAGTATGGCCAACTCACTCCAAAAAGGGGGTGGGATTCACCTTGAAATGGACCTCAGTAATCGATGATGAAAAAAAACATTTGGGAGGGGATAGAGCCCTGCCCTAAAAGGGTGTCCTTATCCACAAAAGGGAATTAAAGGGTTAATCCAGCAGTATATACTCAATTATTGTGCTAATAAATTTTATTAGTAAGAAAAATGAATAACCAATAACACTTAAATAAAAGACAACGTTGTCTAGTAAAACACCCCGGGGTCATACACACAGTTGAAATGGATATAAATATAGATATAGAGAAGAGAGCAAGAGCATGGTACTGAAAGTTAATCCCAGGTAATCCACTGTAGATGGTCAGCTCAATGAAGTGCCGACTCCCTCTTTTTGGGAACTTCTGGGCCAGTCAGAATCAGATTGCTCATATCAAATTATATGCATACCAACAATAAAGCAAACCCTGATTGCTTAGGAAGACATAAATATCAGTGAAGTCACAGAGGGCCAGTGGCCTGAAACCTATAAGAGTAAGTCAAATTCTTTCAAATGTTCTGTATGATTGATAAAATTCATTAGCAGATAGAATTGCTGCTTCCATATATCACTGTGATGCACATTGAGCAGCAGCAGGAGTAGTGAAACATTAATCCCAGTATGGGATAGACCCACGGTTGGGCATTCTCATCCAACTCCCGACAGAGCAGCTCGGAAAGCATCAATCTTGGAAAGATGTTGTGAATCCAGGCACAGGTTTCCCCAGAGCTGCTGACCGAAAGATAGGCACTGTGGGATATCCCTGCACGGCGTCCAGTCCCAGTAGCCGCCGGTCCTCCGTGCAGTGGGCAGGCGCCAGAAACGGCCAAGTCGCTGGCTGGTCTGAGTGTTCGGCAGTGTTTATGCAGCGAATCAGGGCGGCCCTGGAAGACGTTCGTTCGTGACTAAATCGATAGGGCGGAAGTGTTGTCTCGTGATCACCGCTGAACGAACGAACGCCTGTACCTGCTTTCCCTGAGATTTTAATTGGGAATCTGTAAGTGCATTACTTTATTAAACTTCTTGGTTTTTAAATGGTATGACACTATTGTGGCTCTTTCATTTTTATTGAGCTTCACAGAGATTATTTGCAAGATAGCGCTGAGGAGGCTGATCGTTGTGACCCAGTGGAGGTCTGTATCCACACAGGCGTTTCCTGACCCCCTATAACAGGGGTGGCAAACAAGTTAGACACAAAGAGCCAAAATTTTAAACTGTGAGAGTCAGAGAGCCACACCACGCAGTGACCTGCCAAAACAGACAAACACTCACACAAAAACACATAATTAAAACCATATTATTCACCATAACACTTTATTCCCTTTAAAAAACATAGACGTAACCCGCGGAGATGATGGGCGGTCCCTTACGTCAGAAGCAGCATAACAAAATCCAATCTGCCAAATTATTTTTTAAATATAATTTATTATTTGTTTTTAATGAGCCCTTAGGGCCGGTTCACACTGGAGCGGCACTCGAGGCGATCTCAAGGCGGCGTACGAGGAGACTTCTATCATAGAAGTCAATGCAAGCCGCCTGAGATCGCCCTGAAAATAGTGCAGGGACCATTTTTCTAAGGCGGAGCGAAGCGATTTGCTCCTATTAGAACGGTCCCATTTGCACAGCACTGAGGCGAATAGTCAGGCGACTCAAGTCGCCTGACAATTCGCCTAGATGTGAACGGGCCGCGAAGTCGCGCCGCTCCGTGCCGCTCCAGTGTGAACCGGCCCTAATGAATTTGAGAAAATAAGAGAAACATGAAACTTGCCAAAGAGCCACAGTATATACAAAATATGATAAAAGGCAAAGAGCCGCATTCATTTAGGCCGGGAGCCGCGTGCGGCTCGAGAGCCGCGTGTTCGCCACCCCTGCCCTATAATAAGGGGTCTAGGAATTCCGGTAAGGACCCATCTGTATCGGTGGAGGATTTGTTTTCACTGAAGTGGTGGTGTGGTGGATGTTTATATATTTATGGACACGTAGACAAGATTTATGTTTACTATCTTACACCAACTCCTTGCCACGAGGTTGAGTCTATTGGATTCATTTTGGACTCATATCCTGATATGCACTTACTTTTGATTACAGCATTGAATGCACTTGGACTTTTGCTGTTCACTTTGGTATTTCTGTTATTCATCATGTGTCTAATGTTCTAACACATATTTTGTATTATTATTTGTCTCATGCATATATGATATACACATAAGCGCAACTTTTTTTGTTTTTATGTTGTAGAAGTGTAGAATTCACACTATATTAGTTGCAGCCGTGTTTGGTTTTCTTCTTTGGGGGGTAGCGCAACTTGTTTATATCTTTTAACTACAATATATATTTAATTACTGTTCTTGGGTTTAGATATCTTTCAATGTGTTTTTATAGATTGCAGTTGTAATAATTTTAAATATGGCAGTTTATAAATATGGCAGCATCGATTTACATAAATAACATATTATCTAAAGGGGCCTAAAAAATGGGTGTTTATAATGTCCAGTTCCTGGATCTAGTGACTGTCCATCTTGTCTGCACACCTATATTTGTGGCATTCAGGTGCTCCAGCTGCTGCGAAATTCTGGTCATGGGAATTAATTACAACCTACTCTTTAAACATGTATATGCTTGTGAATGCAGCTATTTGCATGTACAAGTGCACGCGTATAGGTTTTTTTTTTCCTCGTTCACGTGCGTGAGTCCTAATAGTTAATATACTTGGTATATGGCTGTAGCAGTTATTTGGATGCAGCCCTGGTCATTCCCTGAGTGCAATGTTGTTCATTCATTCTTGGCTATTGGTTGCTGAAAGGCCATCTGAATGCTTATGTTTTATTACTGTACACAATAATAAATCTGGTCTTCTTTTACTATTCTTTTTACACTTTTAAGTGCTGAAGCAAGTGTTAACATACTCTTTGCTGGAGTGTTGGACTGTAGCTCTCTAACACTAAGCAGCGTCCCTGCACCTCTGCAGTCTGACACTCTCCTCCCACCCTTCACAGTGGACCAATCAACAGTGCTGCTTGGGGAACAAGAGAGCTGTTGATTGGTGCACTATAGAGGGTTTGTCAGAGCAGATGAGAAGTGGGCCGCTGCTTAGTGTTTGAAAGCTGCAGTATGACTATATGGTATTGCTACAACACATGGTA
Source organism: Glandirana rugosa (assembly GCA_018402905.1). Lineage (NCBI taxonomy): Eukaryota > Metazoa > Chordata > Amphibia > Anura > Ranidae > Glandirana > Glandirana rugosa. The sequence goes on along the minus strand of BLSH010019032.1, from coordinate 546,612 downwards.
TGTCAACCCTTGGTGCAGCATTTACTAGTGTAAAAAAAACTGTACAAAAATACTTTACTATATATGCAGCCTGGCTGTATGACAGTTCTAATCACAAGGCTTCATCTGGGCTTTGCTGTGCATCCTTGAGCCATTCGACGGAATATAGCAATTATATAATTATCACCACTCTACTATGCGTATGGCAAATGGTAATCAAAATAAATAGATCAATAGGTGAAAGACTTGCAATTGAACGCTACTATGTGTTCCCACATCTACTAAACCAAAATAAAAAACTAAAGTGCAGCACTACTCTTCCAGCTTGTTTATGAATAATAGTGGAACCCCTTCCTATTGTATATGTTAAATTATATTACAATATGCGTCATCATATGAGAAAAAATAATATGCATGAGACAAAAACTATGCTTTACAATTCCTCCCACTATGAAACCCAGAGTGATTTATTTTCAAGTGAAACCAATTTCTTGGAAACCAACTAGCTGCTATTTTGAGAGGTTTCAAGCTTATACAGTATATGAATACTGAAGATTGGTGATGCAATAGCTGAAGTTCATACGTGGTGACATTTTGGTGAATCAGGAGATATTGTAGCCACTGAATAAGACCCCCAGAGAGGGAAGGTATATTGGGACCTATTATTTCGGCTGCATGGAAGGTGAACGCATAGGTTGATTGGTGGCAGATCACCTGATGTTGGAATTGGCGTACACTGAAGAGATATGGGATTGGACACTTAAAAGGGTTGTAAAGTCAGAAGGTTTTTTAACTTAATACATTCTACGCATTACGATAAAAAGCCTCCGGTGAGCAGCAGCCCCCCTCAGTCCCCCTAATAATTACCTGAGGTCCCTCTCTGTCCAGCGAAGCCCACAAGTGTCTCAGCCATCCGAGATTCTCCCTCCTGATTGGCTGAGACACATCAGAGTATTCTAGTCAATCAGGACAGAGAGGGGGCAGGGCCGGATCGGGGCTCCATGTCTGAATGGACACAGGGAGCTGTGACTCGGCTCGGGTGCCCCCATAGCAAGCCGCTTGCTGTGAGGGGACTCAGTAGGAGGGAGGGGCCAGAATCACAGAAGAGGGACCCGAGAAGAGGAGGATCCAGGCTGCCCTGTGCAAATTTACTGCAACAGAGCAATCAAGTAACATGTTTATTATTTTTATTGGAAAAAAATTAGACTTTACAATCACTTTAAATTCATGCTGATATGGACTTTATGATTATTCACTATATTTATTTATCTGATTGCGCAAACTCTTTTTAAGGTGTTTTTATCACTGTTTCATCACAGCACTGTCAGGAACCATGAATCAGACTGAGACAGAAAATGCAGTAAAAATCACACCTTTAATGTAATTGTAGCGGGGTGCTAAATTTGTTAGGCTGTTAGGCAAAATATATTTGCAAGACACTACTGGTCTTGCTGTAATTTGTAGTTCCAGATTACTGATTTCCTCTTTTTAGTGTACTTCTCCACTATGTCAGTAGGTGGCACTGCTGCCTAAGATATGAGTGAGATGAGTCATAATATTCCAGAACATTCTGGAATGATCTCATTCTTTTCCTAGCCAATCCACTCGGTGCAAGTGCATTGTGGGTAGGTGGGAAGAGACCATATATGGAGAGGAAGTCATGTGATCGCAGTAGTCGTCGGTGAGAGTCCAGCCCAGCTCCTCTGGGGTAGGCCCCAGTTGCTCTCCCAGTTCGCTGGGAGGGGCCTGCGGTACAGAAGCCTCATGGCAGCCAGGCCTGAGTCCTTAGGCCTATTCAGGAGTCTCGGATGCCAGGAGTCCCATGCCTGTCCGGAAGATTTAAAGTGTTGTGATGCGCCTGCCCAGGATCTGCTTCAGTAAGGGGACTGAGAGAGTTCCATGGACCCGTGAGTGTACTCTGTTCATTTTCTATGTCAAGATCCATTTAAGTTCAAAGAACTGTGAGAGAGTTCTACCAGCCCAGAGAACTGTGAGAGAGTTCTACATGTTTGTGAGTACATTCTGTTGTTGCTAAATTGGGATCCACTGAAGTTTAGAGAACTAAGAGGGAGTTCTACAGATCCGCAAGTGTAAAGATCGTTTTTGGGGTTGCTAAGTGAGACAGCCACGTGTCAGAGTGTTCAGAAGAGGCTGCGGCCTGTTATGCTGTCTCACTGTATTTTTGCCTGAGAGTCTGCCTGCCTATTGATATTTTTGATTGTCGCTGAAAGGGTGTCCTGAGCTCCCTACCCCTCTCTCCTTGTTCTTGTGTGAAGAATAAAAGTTATCCTGTTTAAGCATCAGAAAAGTGATTGGTGTTCAACTTCTTTCAATATACCCCTAGACAACTGGAGATACGAGCGTGCAAAGGGTTGTACTGTCAGAGTAGTAAATTATATCTTCAAACTCAGCCGGTCCTACGGGGGTAAGCGCTACATAATAATAAAAATAGTACAGATCAGGAATGTGGCCAAAACATAAGCTAGGATTCAGAAGCCAAAACAGGTAATCAGACGAGCCGGTAATCAGAAAGCCAGGGATCAGCATAGTCGGAAGCCAAAGATCAGGATCAGGAACCATAAGGGACGTCAGCCAGGCAAAGTTGTTAACAGGAACTCAGGAGAGACACTTAGAATATGTTGACCAAGGGGAAGGCAAAAAAGGAATGAAGAGGGGGGCTTGGCTTGGACATGGCGGCGTGAAGAAGCAATTGAAGAGAGCTCCGGCTTCCCCATGCCCTGCTTGGCTACCCTGTTCAACCTTTCTAAGCATGCCCTCGTCTAAAAGGCATAGGACTCGATCCTCAACCAGACTAGCCCGCTCTGGCACCCCGCAGAAAGAACTCCATCACTTTTTCCCCTCGCTGCAGAGAACTTCTCCAGGAGCAAAAGTGGCGGCGCCATGAGATCCTGCTCCGACGGCCCGACCCGCTCGTACTCAGCCTCTGCCTCTGTCTCCCTCCTGCAGCCTGGACTCTTTACAGGATATCCCGGAGGCTTTCCGCCCTACCATGTCGGCCACGCCACAGCAGAGTGGGAGCGGATTAGACCCTGAGATCCGCGGATTGCTCCAGGCCCTACCAACGAAATCTGATACAGAGTCTCTAATCCTCCGACTGAAGGAGGCACATTGCCGCGACATGCAGGAGGTCAGAGAAGACGTGCAATCGCTCTCCACCAAAGTATCTGCAGGGGAAGCCTCTATTTCCTCATTGGAGAACAGGGTGGCGGCTCTAGAGCAATCCCAAGAGACCCAAACAAACGCGGTGTTACAGGTCCAGCTGCACCTAGAAGAAATGGAGGACAGAAGTCGCCACAATAATCTGCGGATACGCGGCCTCCCTGAGGCGACGGGTGCAGAAAACCTAGCAGAGACGCTCATCGCCATCTTCAACAGCATACTAGATCCCCCTCCACCAACAATGGAGTTTGACAGTGTCCACCGTGCCCTGGGACCACGGTCGCCGGACCCGAACAGACCGTGAGACGTTATCTGCAGGCTCCACTGCTATGTACAGAAGGAGATCATCCTCCGCAGAGTATGGGAGCATGGAGAGGTGGAGTTTGACGGTGCCGTGGTGAAGATACTCCCCGACATATCCCGTGCGACCCTTCAACGTAGGGCTTTCTTACGCCCAGTGTTGGACTTACCAGACAACAAGGCTGCACCTACCGATGTGGATACCCCTTAGCAGTCACAGTCCGGAGGACCACTTCATCCTTCACCCTGCGCACACCTGCAGAGCTACCAGACCTCTTCGCCTTTCTAGGCGTGGAGCCGATCATGGTCCCTAACTGGCTTGGGCCTCTGCTGGCCCCCACCAACTGACTGGGTCTGCCTGCCGCCCGCATTGGGTCCTTGCCCCGCTCGCAGAGAGCATGGAGGAGATCCCGTGCCCCACCAGTGGAACGGGCACGCGAAACCTAAAGTAAGTGCTGACTGTACATCCCCATAGACTGACCCTTTAGGTGTGACACTCCTGGTTTTTGCGTGATCAGAGACCCTCTCTGTCCTCTTCTCTGCCGCCCTCATAGAGTGAGCATGATGGAGGGGGAGCCCTACTTCATCTCGGTCTCTGATACAATAACAGCAATGCATGGAACACGGGACATACACGGGGAAATGAAACAGTCCGGACTACAGCGGCACTATTGAAAGGCGTTACAAGACTTATGCTCTTGCTGCTGGGACACTGTCAGTTGTTCTCCCCACCGATTATTATCCAGGTTCACCCTCCATGGAATGTGGGTGGGACCGCTCCACGCACATGACCCAACCTAGTGTTCCTTTCTTTCAATGGAGCTCTGTGCTTAAAAGACGGCCCTTTCTCGGACACACCTTCGTGTATTGTGACCCCCCCTACTGTCTGGAGACATAGACAATGAGAAGTCGTTGCCTGCCTATTACTTTACCGGGCCTTCCTAACTTCTACCCACAAGCAACATGTGAGTTATGGCGGACGGATTCATCGACATGTGCCCCCGGTTGGCGGGAGGGCTCTGTGGAGGGTTGAGGGAGGAGGAGTGGTGATGCACGGGAAATCAAAATATGTATAGAACCCTCACAAGAGAACACCTGGGTCAAGGTAAAGCTTTATGGGGAGCTCTTTTTTCTAGGAATGTTTTATTTTCGTGTGCTCAATGTCAGTTATCCGTAATCTCTGTTTGCTTTTTTGTTATATGCATATATGCCTACCATAATTGCCTAGCTACGGCCGCTGGGAGGGGCGGGATCGCCAGGCTCTTCGCTCTTGGCTATCTCCAACCACTCTCCCTTCTAGGACACGCGCTTATCCCCTGGTGCCAATACTTGGGGAGCGCTCAAGCTATAGTTTAGCTAAAACTTTAGTAAGTAGGGGCCATACCCTTGAGGCCCTCCGTAAACCCCTTTCAGGTTATTTCTATACACTGTCCCTACTTTCCCCCTTCCCCATTCTATACCCAACTCTTATTTCTCACACTTCCTTTCCCCCCCCCTTTTTTTTTTTCTTTCTTTCTTTCCGGTGATGGGGATGGACGAGATCAAAGTGTTCTCTCTAAATACTAAAGGCCTGAATGTGCCTGAAAAAAGATGTATATTACTAACTGACTTGAAAAGGTCTCGGGTAGATGTTGCCTTTATCCATCAGACCCACTTTAAAGAGAATAACCTTCCCATGCTTAAAAACAGATGGTACCCTCAAATTTATCATTCCACAAACCCGAATGCCAAGTCAAAGGGAGTCTCGATCTTATTGGCATCCCATATCCCTTGGACTTGCCAATCCGTGATAAAAGATTGTGAGGGCAGGTACATTTTTCTGAAGGGGTTGGTGGGAGAGACGCAGGTGACTCTGGCCACCGTGTACTCCCCGAATGAGCACCAAGACGCATTCCTGAAAAACACCTTGGGAAAACTGTCTGAATTTGCTGAAGGTCATCTAATCCTGGGGGGTGAGTTTAACACGCCACTAATACCATCTGAAGATACCTCTACGGGCTTCTCCTCAGTCTCTCCTTCGGCTCGTAAGCGTATAGCATGGGCGATACACGGGGCCCAGCTGATTGACGTATGGAGACTTCAGCACCCAGGTGAACGCGATTACTCCTTTTACTCACACCCACACAAAATCTATTCCAGAATAGATTTCTTCCTGATCCCGCACGGTCAGCTGGGAGCTGTAGCTCACACCTCCATAGGAGATAGGACGTGGTCTGACCACGTACCAGTTGCCTTGCTTTATAAACTTTCTGACTCTTCCCGCACGCAGTCCCGTTTTTGGCGTATGAATGAGAGTCTTTTGCAGATCCCAGATGTCTATGCAGATGTCACAAAAGACCTAAGCCTCTACTGTCAAATTAATGATCAACCTGAGTGCGACCCGGGCATCCTCTGGGAAGCCCACAAATCAGTGATTTGCGGGATAGTGATAAAACTTGGGGCCCGCATTAAAAGGGAGCGTAATCAACAACTTTCCCAACTTTTGGATAAGCTTCACACTCTGGAGTCTAAATTGAAACACGCACCCTCCCTGACCCTAGAATCCGACCTGCAGGTAACACGCAAACAAATAATGGACCTGTTGCTCTATAAGGCCAAGGCGGCACTGCATACAATACGAGTCAGGAAATAACTAGCGAGAGAAGTTAGAGAACAGAGACTTGCATCCTACATATCCAAAATTTTCACACCTCAGGGTCAGTCGGTTGTTTTGCCTGATCAAATTACTCAGAGTTTTAGGACTTATTACTCAGCACTATACAACCTGACTGGCAGTTCACCCGCTACCCCGGAGATGGCAGAGTACATATCATCTTCCCTCTTCCCCTCTCTTTCACTAGACATTATAGAGGAATTAAACGCCCCCATCTCCCTAGAAGATCTACAATGGGCAATAGGGGAAATGAAACCCGGCAAGGCCCCTGGGCCGGGCGGGTATACCCTACAGTACTATAGGACCTTTTTACCAATACTGGGCCCCTACCTGACCAAATTTCTAAACGCGATGGTATCAGAAACAGCCGTCCCGCGGGATTCCCTATTGGCACACATCTCGGTTATACATAAGGAGGGTAAAGACCCTACCTCCTGCTCCAGCTACAGGCCCATCTCTCTCCTAAATGTTGACCTAAAACCTTTCACCAAAATTTTGGCTGGGAGACTTGTGCAACATTTGGGAGATCTGCTACACCTGGACCAAGTGGGATTTATCCCCGCCCGGGAGGCTAGAGATAACACCACAAAAGTACTTAAGCTCCTACATTTTGCAACAGCTGCTCGTACGCCTTGTCTTCTACTCGGAACTGATGCAGAGAAGGAGTTTGACCGGGTGAACTGGAATTACATCTTCTTGGTGCTCAAACATTTGGGCATTAATGGAGCTATGTATAATTGGATAACTAACTTATATTCAAACCCATCAGCGCAGGTTAAAGTAAACGGCGTCCTCTCTGAACCCTTCAAGATCAGCAACGGCACGAGACAGGGGTGCCCTCTCTCTCCCCTACTATTTGCCCTCTCTCTGGAGCCCTTTCTATGCCACGTCCGATTGAATCAGAACATCCAGGGCCTTCAGATAGGAAGCACACAACATAAGATCTCGGCCTATGCCGATGACCTGCTCTTTTCCCTGGTGAACCCTGAGATATCTCTTCCGAATCTTCTCAAGGAATTTTCGCGCTTCGGGAAAATTGCAAATCTGAAAATTAACTTTTCAAAATCAGAGGCCATGGGTGTTGGAGTCTCTCAGCAGGCTTTGCAGTGCCTTAAAACACATTTTAGTTTCAAATTATTATATTATTATTATACGGGATTTATATAGCACCGAAAGTATGCGCAGCGCTTTACAATATTAGGGCAGACAGTACAATTACAATACAATTCAATACAATAGGAATCAGAGGGCCCTGCTCGTTAGAGCTTACAATCTAGGTGGGCCAACACAACACTTAAATATCTAGGCACTCATATCCCTGACGACATCTCCAAAACATTTGAACATAATTTCTCGCCCTTACTATCTAAGACCCGGCAACTGCTAGAAAAGTGGAACACCGGACTACACTCATGGTTTGGAAGGATTAACCTTCTAAAAATGTGTATACTACCAAAATTCCTTTATATGCTCCAGGTTCTTCCGATTAAAATCCCGACCACCTACTTTAAGCAAGTACAGACGCTCTTTCAAAACTTTGTCTGGGCGCGTAGGAAACCCCGAGTACCTAGGACGCAACTGACCCTCCCTAAACACCTTGGCGGATTAGCACTCCCTGACATCGGGAAATATTATCGAGCAGTACACCTGAGTAGAATCCTTGATTGGAATCTGCATCATGAGACCAAACTATGGACCCAAATAGAACAAGCCCAAACACAGGTCCCCTTGAAAAGAGCGCTTTGGTGCTTTGGATCCCTCCCTGCAGGCATGAAAAGTCACCCGCTGATTGGAAACACGTTACCTATATGCGACCGAGTTACCCGCAAGTATTTACTCACGACTAGGGACTCTCCCCTTTTTCCCATTCTGGGCAATCCACTATTCACACCCGGCCTTAGTGGAACAGAATTCCAAAGGTTATGCCAACATACCGACGGAAGGGCTTCCTTCTTTGTAAAAGCGGGAAGGTGGCCCTCCATCGAGATGGACAATTCGGGACCATATGCCCTCCCGTTTTGGAGCGCAATCAAAATTCACCATTATCTACACTCTCTACCAAACCCACAGAATTTTAGTAGATAAACGACGAGTTTTGAAAACTTCTGCTCAGAGACAGGGCCTTTACCACATGCCCTGTCCAAGACTTACTCCCTACTGATCAGCCCCCCTGACCAACCACCCTTGGCCGGTATCCGTAAATGGGAGCAGGACCTAAATTGTACCTTCACTGGGACTCAGATACAGAACATAATTTCCCTTGCACTGAAATCCTCCATCTGCACTAGATTGCAAGAGTGTAATTACAAAATTCTGACCAGATGGTACCTGACTCCTACACGCCTAAGCAAATGCTTCCCAAACACAACAGACTTATGCTGGAGATGTGGTAGAGATAGGGGGACACTCCTTCACATTTTCTGGTCCTGCCCTAAATTATCCACATACTGGAGCGGCATCCGCTCTACTATAGAAAAATTTACTTAGTATGAAATCCCCGCTGACCCTGCCTTCTTCCTCCTTCATGTCTCCAAGATCTCTCCTAAGAAATACAAAAAGTCCCTGGTGCGACATCTGGTGAATGCGGCTAGAGCCTGTGTACCTCTAAAGTGGAAACACACCGACCCTCCAACGTTAGCGCTTTGGATAAACAAGGTGGAGGAAATCAATAGAATGGAAAACTTGTCCTTATCAGCTCAGCACAAGCTGGAAATGTATTCCAAGACTTGGTCTCTGTGGAATGTTTTTTCGCTATCCGATGAAGGTAAAGCTCTCGTTGTGACCTGAAAGCTCCTGTGGAGCCAGATCGGCCCTAGATCCTCTTTGTGACTGGCCCATCCTCGTCCCCGGCTCCCTCCCAATCTACGCCTTCCCCCCTGACTCTATCTTCCTCTCTCCCCTATACTCTCTTTTATATCCTTTATCTTGGCTCTTGTTTCACATATGTTTCAAGTGTCCATGTAGACACCCTAGTACAGGCAAATGTTATCCGTGCCATTAGGGCCTTGTCGGCCATACAGACACGGATGGACCACCACGACACACTAACTGGTTGTTCGGTTTAGCAGCCACAAATTTGAAATTTACACTTAGTATTTATCTGAATTTGATCTACCTTATGTATGTGATGTCAGTTATGCTACTCAAGTTTGTATCTTGGCTGTCAAGAGAGTTCAGTGTGACTTCTTTATTATTATTATGAAAAATCTTCAATAAACATATTTGAAAAAAAAAAAGGAATGAAGAGGGCAGTTTAAATAGCCAGAAGGGACTGGCTGTAGGTTGGACTGACAAGCAGGTAATGATAACTAGGTGAGCCACTGCAGAAACAAAGAGTGCTGACAATCATCCGACAGCTGAGCAGCCTAAGCACTGAGAAGAGAGTTGCTAAGAGCCCAGCTTTGACAAGCACATATATTGATATTTGACTGTACACATTCCCTTATAGTGTTTGTCTGCACATTTCACTTGGAAACCAATCACTGTGGGTTTCATAGTAGGAAGAATTGTATAGCAATGTTTTTGTTCCGCGCATATTATTTATTTTCATATGTTGATGCATATTGTGATATAATTTAGCATATACAATAGGAGGGGGCTTTACCGTTACCCATAACAAGTTGGAAGGGTTTTCAATGCACCTTTGTTTGTTATTTTCATTCCATGGAATAGTGCTCTTTTGCATGAACAGGTAGCTTTATTGTCAATTGGCATGGGGTAGAAAGGAGAGAGAGTAGTGTCACACTAAAATAAATGATAAATTAATTAGGGTTTTTTTGTAATAGGTTTTTATTGGTTTTCCTTGACATAGTATAATGAACACATTGTCAATAATACAATGGTATAAATACCTAAGGCATTAAACAAGTAAGAGAAGAACATATAAATATAACTGTCATTGAAATATATCCCTAAATAAAAAAAAAAGAAAGTAGGGATATATCAGATTTGTTAACAAAATCAAACAATTAAATTAATATCATTCTTTAAACAATATATTAAAAGAATCGGTATATAAAGTAATATATATTTAGTATAATAAGTATCAGAAACATATAAAAAAAAAAAGAAAAGGAAGAAAAATAATGACAGTTAAGGGTTGTCTTTCACTAATCGCCAGTATTCAAAGATGAGTAATGTAACCAAGGTCGCCATGTATTTTCAAAAATATTTAGGCATTTATGTAAAATGCAAGTCATTTTATCGTTGATCATGATCCAGTTTAACTTTTGGATAACATAATCAAATGTTATTCCAGATTGATTCCAACAACGTGCAATGGTTATTCTAGCAGCTAGGATTATATAAGAAAGAAAAGGCGTTTGGTGTGTTTAGGTAAACACCCTTCAAATTTTTGAAAAAGAGCAATTTCAGGGCATCTAATAATAATTATTTTGGTCTACAGACAAGAGCTGCTGTCTGTAGACCAGATCCCTCTCAAAAGAAGATTCTTGTAAATCAACCTCCTTTTAATTAAAAAAATCGTATTTTCTAACAATTATGGATCATTGTTGTCTATTTTATTTTTAAACCATTTACAGAAACAAAATAAAAACAAAATGAAATAGCATTTTTTTTTTTGCATAACTTGTTTATTTTATAGATATAGATCTACTATGGTGTGCTTTCATGTTACTGTTACCTGGTCTTATGGATACAAAATCCTGAAAAAGCACTGTCTACTGAAAGAAAGAGATGGGATGTGCCTCATCGTTCAGCTCTGTGTATCTAAAACCCTTCTGGTTATAAGCAGCTATTAGCAACATAGCAGTGAATCAAATTTCTGAAACATTTCTGATGTTAATTTTACCTATGCTACAAGATGGCTTCAAGTAGATGTAATATAATATATTCATATTTAAATTGTCATATTTACTTGATAAAATGAAAAAGTTGTGTACATAATATATATACGTAAATACAGAAATTACATGCAAAAACACTATACATGTAGTTTAAATTAGTGGTGAGCCAAACAAACCTGGGAGGCCAAATCTGAAAGTCAATCAGAGATGAATCTTAGAAATTAGTAATGGCTATTTTCTAGACTAATAGGCAAGAGATTGGACAGGTGAGACTGGGCACTGTCCTGGAGAACAGGTACCAAATAAAAGAAAACTGAAAATTTGGTTTGGCGGGGAGCAGCGATTTATTAACGCTTAAATAAAAACATTACAATGCAAAATTCCTTTTAAATTCTATACCTGTGTGATGTCCTTCACTTGCCCGTGAAGTGGTGCATCTGTAAGATGTATACAACTTAATACATACAGTTCTTTGAAAAAGTATTCATACCCCTTGACATTTTCCACATTTTGTCATGTTACAACCAAAAACGTAAATGTATTTTATTGCCATTTTACGTGATAGACCAACACAAAGTGGCACATAATTGTGAAGTGGAAGAAAAATGATAAATGGTTTCCAAAATGTTTTACAAATAAATATCTGAAAAGTGTGGCGTGCATTTGTATTCAGCCCCCTTTACTCCGATACCCCTAACTAAAATCTAGTGGAACCAATTGCCTTCAGAAGTCACCTAATTAGAAAATAGAGTCCATCTGTGTGTAATTTAATCTCAGTATAAATACAGCTGTTCTGAGAAGCCCTAGGAGGTTTGCTAGGAAACCTTAGTGAACAAACAGCATCATGAAGGCCAAGGAACACACCAGAGAGGTCAGGGATAAAGTTGTGGAGAAGTTTAAAGCAGGGTTAGGTTATAAAAAAATATCCCAAGCTTTGAGCATCTCACAGAGCAGTGTTCAACCAATCATCCGAAAATGGAAAGAGTATGGCACAACTGCAATTCCTACCAAGACATGGCCATCCACCGACAGGCCGGGCAAGGAGAGCATTCATCAGAGATGCAGCCAAGAGGCCGATGGTAGCTCTGGATGAGCTGCAGAGAGCCACAGCTTAGGTGGGAGAATCTGTCCACAGGACAACTATTAGTCGTGTGCTCCACAAACCTTGCCTTTATGGAAGAGTGGCAAGAACAAAGCCATTGTTGAAAGAAATCCATAAGAAGTCCTGTTTGCAGTTTGCGAGAAGCCATGTGGAGGACACAGCAAACATGTGGAAGAAGGTGCACTGGTCAGAGGAGACCAAAATGGAACTTTTTGGCCTAAGAGCAAAATGCTATATGTGGCAGAAAACTAACACTGCACATCACCCTAAACACACCACCCCCACCATTAAACATGGTGGTGGCAGCATCGTGTTGTCAGGATACTTTTCTTCAGCAGGGACAGGGAAGCTGGTCAAAGTTGATGGGACGATGGATGGAGCCAAATAAAGAACATTCTTAGAAGAAAACCTATTAGAGTCTGCAAAAGACTTGAGAATGGAGCAGAGGTTCACTTTCCAGGAGGACAATGACCCTAAACATACAGCCAGAGCTACAATGGAATGGTTTAGATCAAAGCATATTCATTATTATTATTAGTATTATTATTCACAATTTATATAGCGCTAACAATTTGCGCAGCGCTTTACAATGTAGAGGGGGAACAGCACAATTACAAAACAATTCAATACAGAAGGGACAGGAGGGCTCTGCTCATGGAGCTTACATTCTAAAGGGAGAGGGGAAGTGGTACAAAAGTTAATAGCTGCGGGGATGATTTGATGGGGGGTGGCTCGGGTACAGTTCTTAGGTGGGTGAGGGATAAGCTTACCAGAAAAGATGAGTTTTCAGGATCTCCTGAAGGTGGACAGGGTGGGGGCTGATTGGACATACCTGGGCAGGGAGTTCCAGAGGATCAGAGAGGCTCTAGTGAAGTCCTGGAGGTGAGCATGAGAAGAGGTAACGGGGAGCTAGAAAGTAGGAGGTCCTGGAAGGAGCGGAGAGGACGATTTGGGCGATATCTGCATATGAGGTTAGCGATGTAGCTGGGGGCAAAGTTGTGGATGCAAAAGTCCTTGTGCCGCGCTAAAATTTTCAGTGATTAAACAAACATAGTCTCTTGGTTTCTATGATAGGAAAGAGCGACACCAGTTAGTTTGTGACGATGGAATGACACACTACACCCCGTGCTCTCTCAATCTTCTTACCAGATAGCAGGGAATCATGAGCCTGTTTAGTCACATGTGACGTTTCTAAAGTTGTGAATGGCCTTGTATGTTATGGTTAGTATTTTGAATTTTATACGGTGGACTAGTGGAAGCCAGTGAAGGGATTGGTAGAGAGGGGCAGCAGTCATGGATTGGTTAGTGAGATGTATGAGTCTAGCAGCAGCATTCATGATAGACTGAAGGGGGATAGCCTGTGTAAGGGTAGGCCATTAAGGAGAGAGATGCAGTAGTCAAAGCAGGAAATAACCAAGGAGTGAATTATTCATGTGTTAGAATGACCCAGTCAAAATCCAGACCTAAATCTAATTGAGAATCTGTGGCAAGACTTGAAAATTGCTGTTCACAGATGCTCTCCATCCAATCTGACAGAGCTTGAGCTATTTTGCAAAGAATGGGAAAAAATGTTACTGTCTAGTTGTACAAAGCTGGTAGAGACATCTCCAAAAAGACTTGCAGCTGTAATTGCAGAAAAAGGTGGTTCTACAAAGTATTGACTCAGGGGGGGCTGAATACGAATGCACAGCACACTTTTCACATATTTATTTGTAAAAAATGTTAAAAACCATTTATCATTTTCCTTCTACTTCACAATTATGTGTCACTTTGTGTTGGTCTTTCACAAAAAAAAAAACAATAAAATACATTACGTTTTTGGTTGTAACATGACATAATGTGAAAAATTTCAAGGGGTATGAATACTTTTTCAAGGCACTGTAAATCATAGCTCCTGTCTGCTTTGTTCTGTTTGTAAACAAAATGGCCAGGTGTTCCCTTCTCTATCCGCTTGCCAACCGCCCTATAGCAGCTGTACTGCTACAGGGTAGCCGCTCTGTGCATTATCACATATGTATATATATATATATATATGTGTGATTCTGCACTTCCGGGTAGGGAGTGCACAGGCGCCGCTTCTGCTATGATTAGTCACAGCAGAAGCCAATCAGCGAGTGCCCACCAATGGATGACCGCCGGCACACACTGATCAGCGAGGAGACACACTGAACAGAGCTCTGCCTATGTAAACAAGGCAGAGCTCCGTCCTGTCATCAGGGATGTGCTGGAGTTTGTTTCCCTGCAATGCAAAAGCACCTGAAAGTACACACACAAACACTGGTTAGGCACACAGTTAACCCTTTGATTTCCCTACATGTTTAACCCCTTCCCAACCAGTACCATTAGTACAGTGATAGTGCATATTTTTAGCACTGATCACTGTACTGTCACTGGTTCCCACAAAGTGTCAGTTAGTGACAGATTGCCCACCGTAATAACACAGTTCCACTATAAGCTGATCGCTGCCATTACTAGTATAAAAAAAATAAATAAATAAAAATTCTACTATATATCTCATAGTTTGTAGACGCTATAACTTTTGCGCAAACCAATTAATATATGCTTATTGGGATTTTTTTAACCAAAAATATGTAGCAGAATACATTTTGGACTAAATTTATAAAACAAAATAGATTTTTTTTTATTTTTTTACTTGATAAGTTTTATAGCAGAAAGTAAAAATTATTGTTTTTTTTTCAAAATTGTTGCTCTTTTTTTCTTTATAGTGCAAAGAAATAAAAAAACCCAGTGGTGATCAAATACCACCAAAAGAAAGCTCTATTTGTGTGAAAAAAGGACATACGTTTTATTTAGGTACAGCGTCGCACGCCCATGCAATTGTCAGTTAAAGTAACGCAGTGCCATATCGCTAAAAATGGCCTGGTTAAACCTTCCGGAGCTGAAGTGGTTAATTCATGGTATACACTAGGAGGAATTACAACATACATACAGTATCATATAACAATTGATCAAATCAAACTGAGGCCGCTTCCCCTTATGTATTCAAGAAGGCTTGATTCCCCATAAATGCAGTCTAACAGGCATCAGCAACCAAGAGAGTCCCCCATTCGTTCACAACTTTCGGTCATTGCTCAAGGCATTTTCCACCTCCGTGGCTCCTGGGTTTTCCTTTTTCTACTGGAAAAACATAATCAGTACTGAGCAATGTGTTGCTAAAGACATTGAACTGCCCACTAGGCAACAAGCATTCCAGAGCTAAGCAGAGTCTCACCTGATACCATCCCTTACCACCAATAGGTCCCAGTCCTTTCTATGTTGATCCACCTAAAATGGGTATGCAAACTTATCGAATGATTACTAGGCGGCCTATGATAGCCGCAGAAACTGTGGGACATAACCATATCCCTAAAAAATATATACATTTTATCTTTACTAAACCATTATATTCCACCTTTCTTACTTCTGACTGTAGAATTAGATGAAATGTGTAAGTGCTGTTAAACCTATAGTGCTAAAGGGACTTCTGTCCTTGATTATTCTTTAAAATAGGACTTATTTTTAACTTATTCATTTGCCAGGTTAACTATGTTAACAAAACAACTTAATTGTTCCTTTCTTAGAAGATAAGCATGCATTCAAAGGGTTAATATCTCCTTAGGGCTAAGAGGTATATATTACTTGCTTAAAGTAACCTCTGGTGGACATGGATAAGACATTACATGTATCCAGTTTAGTTAAATGCCCAGATAAGTTGACTATATGCTTAGAGAGCAGTAGAAAAAAGCAATCTTTTAGTATGATAGAAATTGACCACTTTAAGGCCTCATGCACACAGGACGTTTGACTGTTTTACAGCAGCTGTTTTCAGCTGCAGACGTTTTTTCCTACAGCCAATAAACCCTCCATCATGTTATCCTATGTGTTCATGCACACATAGGCTGTTATCAACTGTTTTTAGCAGTGACGTTTTTGAGCTGTAAAAAAACCCCAAGAGCTGAGGGTTTTTTGGACTGTTTTCAGCTGTAAAAACATTCAAACACTTAAAAATGTCCAAAAACGTAAATCCCCAACGTTTTTGGACATTTTAGACCAATTGACAAAAAAAAAAAAAAAAAAACGCTGGCCATTTAAAAACGCGAAAAACGGGAAAAAAAACAGAAAAAAATGCGGTAATATAACGTTGGTAAAAGCTGAAAACATCCTTGATAAGCTACTGATGTTTTTTGGCTGTTTTTTTAAAGTCCTGTGTGCATGAAGCCTAAGGCCTCATACACACAGGCGTATGTTAAAAAATAAACAAAACGTCGGGCCCGGCGTCAGAGAAAAAAAATCTGCGTTTTTCGGCGTTATGCATCAGCGTTAGTGAGCGTCGGCGTCAATAGGTGTTTTTTTTTAAAAATCAGCCCTCTGCTATTTTTCAAGCTAAAAACGTTGGAGTCAAAAAACGCCGGTTAACGCCGGTGCGGCGTTAGTGGGCATTAGTGAGCATTTCGCGTCGTCGGCATCAAAAAACGCCAAAACGTTACAGCCTCAGAACGCGCTGCCCGTGGGTTCTAGTTACAGCTCACTAACGCCGACGCCCTCTACAGCTCAAAAAATGCCAGAAAACGAAGGTGTCAAAAAAACGTCTATGTGTATGAGGCCTAATGTCAATGTTACAGAGTTCAATATTTTGGACATAGAGATCCCAAATAAGGCAGAACTTTTAAACTCCCATGTAAAGTTTTAAAACTGTACTGTTCAGTGCGGCTTGATCTGCTCTTACAGATAAGAGCCAGAAGAAGATAATTTCTTTAGAGAATGACACTTTGTGAGCAGGATACATATGCCTTCCATGAACATGACCATTCTCACAAATTATAATATCAGCCACGCTTTGCAAAAACTAAATGCATTCTCTGACCCTTTCTTTTACTCAGGACACAAAAAAAAGATCTCAGCCTGTCAAAAGAACCTTGATTGCCCTCAGATTATATTATTGCAATATTTGATTTCCTTGTAACTTTTCCTAAGATTTCCCTCTCCAAGCAGACCATCTGATAAGAGAAAAAGATAAAATACAAGGTGGAGACAGTATCCTCTGTTTTCACCAGGAAAGGTGTGTTCAATGGACCCATCCAGATTATAATGCATACTGTAGTTTTCACATTTTCTCTTCCCTTTCTCTTCCATGCAACTGGGGTGTCTTTCCGACATTTTGTTTGAGTAATACTATCCCATAACAGATAGACTTAAAACCCAAAAAACAAGATGCTAATACCTTTCTACCCTTTCCATATAAAGCACCTTCTCTTAGGCTCTCAGTCCATTCTTCCTTTGAGAATACCACAGCAATATCCTCAAATGTAAAAAGATCCCTTTTCCCCTTTTTTCTTAACGTGAGCATAAGGGTAGTAGCTATACTAGAGACTGCTTGTATGTCTATTTCACTTGAACATGCTTTATTATTTACCTTCCAGAATGGGCTGTCTCAGGTCTAACATCTCGTGTTTCTGATAATGGCTCAGCCATCTCTCATTTTTTCTTTCTCTAAAGTTAGAACTTCATTTGAACAATTTTACCATGAATTGCTTTGGTATATCAGCCATCATAATAGCCTAATTTCGTATTTGCTATAACCTCTTGCCTCCTGGGACTTTCACACCCTTGCTGCCCAGGCCAGTTTTCAGTGCTTTTGCACTTTGAATGACAATTGCGCAGTCATGCAACACTGTACCCATATGACATTTTTATAATTTTTTCACACAAATACAGCTTTGTTTTGGTGGTATTTAATCACCACTTGTTTTTTATTTTTTGCTTAACAAACGAAGAGACCAAAAGTTTTGAAAAAAAAAACTTCCTTTGTTTCTGTTATAAAATTTGCAAATATGTAAGTAATTTTTCCTCTTCACTGATGTGCGCTGATGAGGCGGCACTGATGGGCACTGATAGGTGGCACTGAAAGGTGGCAGTAATAGGCAGCAAGATAGGCGACACTGATGGGCACTGGTATGCTGCACTGATGGACACTAATAAGCTGCATTGATGGGCACTGATTGGCACTAATGGGGCTGCACAGGATTGCTGGTTATCAGCTTTCCTTTCCTCACACAGTGACAGCATTCGTTTACATGGGATCAGCTGTGATTGGACACAGCTGATCACATGATAAAGACCCTTTACCTTGATCTGTGAACAACTGTGTCCAAAGGACACAGCGATTAGAGAGCGTGCCCGATGCGCACCCTGGGGGCACGCAGGAGTCGGGTTCAAGGAGGATGTCAATAGATGACCGTGCTGCAACCATCTTTTGGCTATGACGTGGTCAGCAAGTGGTTAATGCATACTAACTATTTACAGCTGTTCATGCTCCTACACGCTGATTTTCCTTACATTTTATAGTTGTTAAATGATAAGATTGTAAGATAGTTACTTTTCACATAGGTACTGAACCACTTAATAACTTCTCGTATGGTTAAAAACAAGATCAGAGCTCTGCCTACTCAGTACCCCCTCCAAATAATTGGTCAGCTTAAATTAGTTGGCACAAACACTGTACTTGGGGGGGTAGAATCACTGCTATTAAGATTAATATACTACCTAAATGATTATATCTTTTTAGATTGCTCCCTATTCTAATTTCTAAAACATATTTAAATAAACTTCACTCTGCAATTATGAAATTTATATGGAATGATAAACCCCCAAGGTACTAAAAAAAAAAAATCTTGTATCATTCCCATAGGTCTGAAGGTTGAGGACTCCCACAGCTTTGGAAATACTATATTTCATGCAGACTAGCACAATTAGCACAATTCTAAGGCCTAAAATCCCTTGGCTAAAATTTGAAAATATCTTTATCTCTTCCTTTTTCTTACCTGACCTCCTTCGGTCTAAATCTGTTCCACTACGGTCCATCTCAGCATGTAACCCTGGTATCAAGTTTTGCAGCCAGTGACCGGCTTTCAGGTAATAGTGATTCGAGCATTTATACAGCCACTTTCACAGGGCTTGAAAGGATGCCCCGTCCCGCCGCCTCCCACTTCTGTTCCCAGGCTCTCCTGTTCCACCAGGGAGCCTGGGACCACTGTAATCGGTCAGGTCAGCTGCCCACAGAGGAGGAGGAACATCTGTTCCTCCCCCTCCTCTGTGATGAATGAAGCCAGAAGTAATGAGAAAATGGCCAACAACAGCCAGAGAAACTGCCAATAAAACTGAGATCAGTTCGGCCTTGGAGGGCACAGAAGGGATCAGGGGTCTAATAGACTCCTGATCTCTCAATAAAGAGTATGTTTCACTGTGCAAGCTATCACAAGGAATGTTGTTCATGTCCTTTGGTAGGTAATAAAACATGTATATACGTATTTCAACTGTGTTTCAGTGGTTGCTTAGATGGTTACCTTATTTTACCTTCATGTCTAGACACATGTAGAAAATCGTGGTGTTTTTCCTTACAAGGGTCCTAGAGGAAAAGCTGCTCAAAATTAGAAGACTTGCAGAATTGCAGAATTTTAAATAAATTTCTATATTTGTAAATAAAAATAGATATATTTCGTCATGATGATCAAAACTTTTAACAGTGATACAGTTTAGTACACTGCTCATTATGAACTTATATCATAATCTGTATTGCTGGAATACCACAGAAGTATTGTTATTATTTTTATCTTACACTATTCTCTTGAGAAAACCCTTTATACTTGTGAGATAGAGTTTCATATTCCCCTAGTGTCTTTTGCAGAGGTACTATGGGACATACTAATGAGATCTTTGCCCTAGCCTTTACCTGGAAGGAAGCCTGTAGGGAACTGACCTACACCTAAACACACATTTTGTAATTGCAGAAAAAACAAGCGTTATAAAAGAAAAAAACAAGATTCGAACCTGAAATAGATACAAATGATATTTTCCTCTTTCAGCAATATCAGTTGTTTTACAGTACATTCCCTTATATCACTAGCTTACTCTTTTCACATAATCCTCTGAACTATCTTCTAAAAATCAATTTATCACATAGTGACCAACAGTCGTATCTTCTAAAAGCATCTAAATGTACCCAGTGATCAAACAAAAATGTTTAACCCCTCAGGGCTTTGGTAATTTCGCTGCACAGATATATAATCCAGAGGATATATTAAAATAATGCAGAATGTTACCATGCAATCATTTGCAATAATTAATTTTTTTTTTGCAAGTGTTTTTCTTTTTAGTGACTAATGTGATTAACAAGTTTGGACTACAGTTGTGTGTAGTTATTGTTAGTGGAATGCATGAATGTTAAATCATGTTTAGCTTATTGACCAGCCTTGTTAGCACATAAAACATCCTGCATATTCACTAGATCGCACTTCTAGGAGTTACTGTATATTGTTTAGGTTTTTTTCATTGTGCTATTTATCACACAACTACAAAGTCCCGGCTAATTTTACTGAACTGAATCTTTTTAGAAGCATGTGAATCCTGGTGCAGAAACCTATTATGGATGGGTGGATACTAATATTTGACATTTTAGGTGAAATATTACGTATTTACTCATGTTTAACATTTACTTAAATAATAATTAATTAAAATAAGTAGAAATAATCTGGTGACATATTTTGGAAGGGGATTGTACCACTATAAACTGCCTATTATTCTGGCAAAAACTCCATCAACAATTTATCCCACTCATATCTGACATAATTGATTAATTATAAAGCTCATCTCTGGGCAAAAAAGTCCAATGTTGTTTTGATATACCTGGAATGTATTCAGCTGATTTATGCTGGAGGTTCAAATGGGCTTTAAATGTTTGCTGAATTTGACCTTCTTTTGCATTTTTTTTTTGTTTTCTTTACCAAGCTGTATTTTTTACAGATCACTTTGAAACTGCTAATTTGAGTTTTTACACAGTAGACCAGAATATGGAAAATTGTTATCAAATACTTACCATAATTTTCCTTTCCTGGCCTATCCTCACGTCAGCACACAATGGGTTAACGCCTCTTGCAGGAGCTCACATGACCACCTGTAACTAGCTGAATAAAAGACATCCCCTCACCCACTAAGGTGTTCGATATCTTAGCCTGCGACAGGCCACGAGGGAGGGAGTACTGTGCTGACGTGAGGATAGGCCAGGAAAGGAAAATTACGGTAAGTATTTGATAGCAATTTTCCATATTCCTGGCCATACCTAAAGTCAGCACACAATGGGATGTAACTAGCTGAATAAATGGGCAGGAGAGAACATATGAAAAGAAACATTGACAATCAAGGAAACACTGCCAAAGACAAGAAATATTTATTGGTCTCATCCTACACCTTGCAGAACTTTGACTGCATGCCCGTAAAGTCGAGTGAAAGGCTAGCTGTCTCACATACATCTTGAACTGAATCCTGGCACAACTACCCCAAAGCTGCCACCCCTCGGGTCGAAGGAGCTTGCACCTGTTCCTGGTCAGAAAGGTCTAATTCCTCAATCTATTCACCCTGGTAAACCAACAGAAGATGGCTCAAGAACCTGACGGTGAAGTGAAAAGGTTATCCACTTTCCTTGGTCTTTTGACCTTTGCATGTACACTGGTCACAACTTGTGTAAGGACTTGAAGTCCTCCTGCTGTACTCAGTGACTCCGTGTTAATGCCTGGAGGGACTGTTCCCAGTTTTCCTGAAAACTGCACATCACTTTAGAATTGAGCTTTGGAGATGAACGTAGTATCACGATTTCTGGTAAAAAGACACAAAAGGGATCTTTGCTGCAATCTCCAACCTCCTTCTGTTTGAAGCAATCACTGTTAGAGGAAATATTCTTACCACAAGGTTACTGCACTAGAAATGAAACTATTGGAGCACGGGATGCCTGTACTAGTGCTTTCAGAGCCATGCCTAAGTCCCATGAAATGGAACAAGGATTTCCTTGGTGTTTGTATATGGATTATGGCCTGCATGAAGCATTTGTTTGATGGCTCTTCCACCAGCCTGAAAAGGAGGATAAAGGCAGAGACCTGAACTATAAATGGAGTTGCATGTCAGACCCATCTCAAGCGCCAATTGTAAAAAATGTCCAGGATATTGGCTAGAGCTGGGGACACCCGAGAGAAAACTTTACTAAGCAACAGAACAAACTTCCTTCATATCCTCTTCTATATTGCGCTCATGGCCTTGTGGTCTTCAAGATCTGAACCACGTTGGATGAGAATCCCTTCACCACTAGCCTGGCTGATTCAATAGCTAGGCTATTAAGAGTCTCACTGGATTGGGGTGCTGCCATTGATGTTGGTATAAAAGATCTTGTTTGACCAGGAATGGGATTGGTGGTGCTGATCACATCTGGGGAAGCAATGAAAATCAAGGTCTCCTCGACAGGTGAAAGCACCTGTATGGCATAAACGTGTTCTGTCCAAATCTTTAAAAGAATCTTCACAGTCAAGAACACTGGAGGAAGACCGACACCAATGGAAAAAGTCCCCATGGTACTGTGAATCCACCGTTCTATCACTACACCTTTGTAACTTGTTACAAATACTGGAAGCTGTGTGTTCAATGGACTCTCTATGAGAACTACTGATGGAATGCACCATAGAGCCAATACTAGTTGAGATACGTATTGTTGTAAAATAATTTGCCTCACTGATCCGTTAGTGGATCCTGCCTTTCCAGTAAGTAAACTGCAGTTAACTGTAAGCAGATCTCTGCCCAGTGAAAAGCTTATTTTACAAAAAGTAACAGGAAAAGACAGACACTTGGTGTCCCCTTGGTGGGCAATGTAAGCTACTGCTGTCTTGGTGTCAATCACCAACTTCACTCAGACCTCTTGGAGAAAAGATCCTGAAAGGTTTGCAAGGCTAGAAAAACAAAACCGCAGTAATTTAAGTCAGTCACTAGGCTCCAATGCCCTTGCACTGGTCTCCTCAGACTGGAGGCAGACTGGCATCCAATGTCAGAATCATTCCATCTCCTGGGCTGAGGGGCACGCCACAAAAAGAGGCACACTGGTGTCCAAAACTTCCATTCTTGCCAAATTGTGCAAACACAAAGACCACCTGATCCATAGTCAGCCCATCCCATTGACTGAGGAAGGCAAATTGAAAAGCCCCCATGTGCCACCTGGGTCCAGGCAGCACTGGAATGGCCATTGTAAAATGTCCCAATGGGGACAATGCAATTCCTCACTGAAATAAATGCTGTCTCCATGACTTTTCATAGGCAGATTGTCATTTTGCAAATTTTGCAGTTTTGGAAACCCACTTGACATATTCAGGTATGATAATCTGTGAAGGATCTTGTTTGTTCACTAGTCAAAAAGATTTCTAGGACAAGATTGTGATGCTTTTCCAGCTCCTGGCTTACACCTGCGACAATCAAAAACAGTGTCCAAGTAGTGGGTGGTAGAGCCTTATTCCCAAAGACCAATTACTGCCACTACTGCCGACAAAATGTTCAAAAAAGTTTCTTGGTGCTGTGCCAATTGTAAACATGCAAACACCTGAACTGGAAATGACAGCCAGTCACTGCAAATCTCAAATGTCTCTGGTTTTACGTATAATGGAAGTATCTGGTAGCCAGGTCGATTGACTCTAACCGGTGCTCATGCTGAACTATCACCATGACTGCTTGTACAGACTCCACCTTGAACCTTTGTTGTGTATGTACCTATTTGATTTCTTCAAACACAGACAGTAGGGAAAGCTCCCGATGCCTTGGGTACTAGAAAGAATGGAGACAACTCACCAGATCTGTTCCATTGGTGGCACCAGCACTATGGACTTGTTGCAGTATAATTCTTATACGTGATCTTGCAGTAATTCTTTCTTCTTGAGATCTGGTGGTCCTGAATGAAAGGATTTGGTGATTGTACTCCCAGCTAACTGTCTGATGTTTGTCGCCCAAACTCTCCAAAAAGGAGGCTATCCTGGCTTCCACTGGAAAAACACTGGTTGGGCCCACCTTCAAAAGACTTTTCCACATGTTTAGCAACCTGCTCTGGGTTTTGATTCCATGTAAACAAGAAGTTTGAGTGCCCTTCATTGTGATCTGGTAAATTTCAGCCTGGCCTATAAGATTTGGCCTCCTGAACCCTTCTGAAGATTGACCAACTTGAGCAAAAGTATTGCTCCTTCCTTTTATTACACTGTGGCCACACTCTGGACATTTCTTCTGTCACTCACTTTGTCCAACGTTTTATCGTTTTATCAAACAATAATCTCCCATTATGGAGAATGTTACAAAGGGCTTGTATGGAAGCTTTAGCCACCCTCCAGTGGCGCCACCACAAGGCTCCCATTGCTGTGACAATGCACCAGCCTTAGAACTTGGTCTATTGAATCCTCGACCAAAAGTCAGCAGCCAGGTTCAAGTCCTCCAGAACCATGCCCATTCCTGCCAGTTCCCCTTGAATTAAAGGCCATTTTTTGTAATGGTTTAAACATCACAGTTAACGTTGTTTCTAGTCAACAGGCACAAAACCATCTGCTGTATAGATTTTCTGCAAGTCTGCAGGCCAGTTTTACCACAATTTCTGAGTTGAAAAGATCTTTCTGCTTTCATCTTTCTGAGGTGTTCAGGTGCTCTTTCAATGCGTTTGTCATGTTACAGATGCGTTTTATAGAGAAAAAATGTGACATGTTCTACTTCAGTTGACTGTACTGGAACACACTGCACTGGGGTGGGGTAGGCCATTGGAATCTATGGTAAACACTGTTCATGCATTTTTGACTCCAATAAAAACGCATTGGACTGCATCTGTTGTGAACCAGCCTTAGGTCCACTTTCCAATCCATAGGATTCCTAAAGGTATTGAAAGGCAAAGACACTTGCGCACCAGACGTTGGCAGGCCCCATCCACTCCTGGAAGTGCGTTGCTTAAAACATGCATCAGCCAGCTTCATTGGATAAAGCTTGGAGACCATTGCTGTAAATTGGTCTTCTTATCACATCTCTCCCATTCTTCATCAATGAGCTTTTAACTCCATCATTATGGGAAAAGAAGTCCTTCCTTTTTCACATTTGGAAGATCTGCATGTGTTTGCGATGGTTGGGCCTGCGTCTTGCCTGTGACATGGATATTTGCTGCATTTGGCATTTGAGGCAATCCATGCTGATTAATGGTCAATATGCATACAGGGCTTGGCAAGGCATTTACAAGTGCGCTGCTTAAACTGTATGTGAGCCATTGCCACGTTTTGCTTGAGGAGCATGAAAGCCGCCCTGTGCGGGAATGCAGGTTGACCTGGTCATGGGGATGACCAGTGGTGGGTCTTATGTGTTTGCGTTTAGGGCTTTTGCTCCTAAAATCATGCAAAACACCATACATTGCATTCCTTGAGCATTCCTCACTATTTTGAAGACATGTCCCACGCCGCCCCCTCGTACCTTTGCTAATCTTCTGTGCCACTGACAGGCGTGGTGGGCTCATGCAAAAAAATATGATTCTGTCAGCAAGAAAAAACAGGTACACTGTCCCTTTAAGGCCCATCTGCTTTCATCCACTTACTTAACAAGCAGCAGCAGGTGAGCCCAGGCAGCCTTCCAGAAGCAGACAGGAGACAAAAACCAGCCAGAGTGTCTAACCCCCGGAAACACAGCACAGCAAGGGAGCAAACAGCAATTACTCTTCACCACACAGAGAAAACTGACAGGAGTGCAGAGAGATGGAGAGAAATCAGATCCTCTGCCAGCCCTAAGACTGTTACTGCTGCTTGGTGACTGCCAGATGCTACCTTGCTCCCCGTCCCCCTGCCCTCTGTGACATCATCCACTGCCACTCTCAGACTGACAGCAAAGCCAGGAGACAAGACAGGAAAAACCCCAATGGTGACATTTCACACCACACCTGTAGAAGTGCTGTACAAGCAACATTGCCCGCTCCCGGCACAAGGGACACCCAGTTTCAGGAAGGTTTACATCCAACCTTCTGAGTCTTCCAACTCCATGAGAGCATGAACATGGAGGAGCAGGTTCGGTAGGGGGGATATCCAGCAACAAAACTACTTACCAACAGCCATGCACAGGTGGCCTGGAGCAGACCAAGAAAAAAGAACACCTTAGTGGGGGAGGGGATGTCTTTTATTCAGCTAGTTACAGGTGGTCATGTGAGCGCCTGCAAGAGGCGTTAACCCATTGTGTGCTGACTTGAGGTATGGCCAGGAAAGAGGAAGTTTATTACTAAAACTGGGCAAAATACAGCAAAATTACAAGCAATTATTTTGTTGATGATTATAAATGGGCCTATTAGAATTACAAATGATGTTATTACTATTAAGAAGAATCACAAGAACACCCTAGGCAGAAAGAAAGTGTTATTTATTAAACGTTAATTAGCAAAAGTAGTTAATGTAAAGATATGCTCTAAAAATCATACTACTAGTGCCTTTCTATGACAAAAGACTGCATAGGCAGACATAACATATAGAATAAATAAACAAGATCATGACAATGAAATTCAATTGTCTGTTTAATAAGTGATGGCTACATTGCGCTGAACAAACATAAGTAAGAATCATATTCTTTTTAACATTCCTAATCACCAAGTGTTTGCTGAGCACAGGCTGTCTAAACTGGTTATTGCTGAAAATTCTCAATCTCAAGATATCTATACATGTAGATTTTCTATTGGTTAAAATATAAACTATGAAAAAAATGAAGAAAAGCATGTGCTGTATTGATTAAGAAATAGGATCCTGTTACTTGAATTAATAGGCTCCTTAGAATTAATACTGCATGCTGTCTGATTCATATTTGCAGTGCTTCATCTTTCCTGCATTCTTCCCAAATCTCCAGCCTATTCCTATAGATATGGCCCAGTAATTCCTCTCAATACATACTCCATACCGGTATTAATATTATTGTAATCTTATTTCATTCACCCATCAGTTGTCAAAGAAGGGATATTAATAATCCAGTCTGTCCTTGTTAACTTGTCTTATAATGTGAAAGATACCTGGTGGGTGAAAGCTCAAGCATTCCCAATCTGTTGGTTTACCAAAAAAAAAAAAAATCATGTTTTCAATTATTCTAGACCTGGAACCTGGACCTGTTCTTAGCTTCATTATTTTATTTTTTTTCACGCAAACAAAAAAGAGACAGCAGGAGAAAATAGTAAAATATAAAACTTAAAGAAACAGTATGGAAATAATCAAATACACATACTTAAAGAGGAAAAAGCAAAAAAGGGTCTATTTATCAATGTTTCCACACAATATTCATGCAATTTTCATCCAAGATTCACAATTTTTCCCCCAAGATTTAATTAGAAAAATGTGTGAATCTTGTGTGAAAACGTAAACCTCTAAATAAAATAAACTACCCTAGAATGTACCAAACCATTATCAAAATAAGCAGAAAATACAGTAAGTTTTAAAGTATTATTTTTAATTCTTTATTTTGTGTTAAAAGACAATAGAAAAAGGATTAATAACCACAGGTCCATTAACATAACGTGACAATTATTGTACAACCATGAAAATGTTGCCTTAGCAGTTCAGCGAACAAAATCACTGTGATCATCTCACTCAAGGGTAATGACTGTACTGCAGAATTAAATAATTGATAGCAAGTTACTCCAGTGTCATATGATAAAATTCAAAACGTAGTATCTATATACACCTGCAATCACAACCCTAAATACCAAGCACCTTGTGATCTTATGGGGTTGGAATCCACTCCTTAGATACTCAAACAAATTCATATCTATACCATTAATGATCATTGTGCTAAAAAAAATCTCTCAAAATAGTGGTTTAATAAGAAACATTCATTACAATTTTACTTTAAAGTCTTCTCAGAGTAATTTCTGGCACAAGCAATGTGTCCCTAGATAATTTTAAATCAGCCTCTGCAAAAATAGCTAAAAAAGTATTAACTGCATCACTGTTTTAAGTTCATAGTTAAAAGAGCTAAGAGGGTTTTTTTGGGAACATACGTCTCCATCCCTATATATGTATACAAAAAAGGAGGGGTTGGGACTTTAAATGAGGTAAGTACAGCATGGCTAAAAAAAGAGTCAACATTAAAAAACATTTTTTATTCTCTTAAACAGCAGATGACATGGTAAAATGCAATTAGTACATGCATAAATTAATAAACATATTGACCACATGTTACAGACCATATATTCGTGAAAACAATCATAGCAACATAGCAGTAACATAAAGTGGTGTAGGACAATTGTTCTTCATGTAATAAGATTCCTTAAAAGACAAGGTGGTATAATCAACTGAAAATAGATGAAATACATAGAACCATCTAAAGGGAACATAGTGCATCCAATTAAGCCAACGCGTTTCTTCGCTCCACTTCCACGAGGGGCAGGTGCACCAATATCTGCAAGGAGACATAGATAAACCAATATGATCCAATGTTGTACCCATACATTGGGAAGAGTATATACATGGGGGAGGGAGAAGATATCTCATCCCTTTAAATACTTACATATCGACTAAGTCTGGAACATGTCAGACTGAAAATTGAGGGCTGCTTAAGATGTCTGTCCTAGGAACTGTGATGACAGGGACCCACAAAGAAAACCGGGCACATATATTGATCCCCAAAAAGGAGAAGATAAAAGTGTCCAAATGGTGGTCTGTATGGGCTCCAAATCTATAAGATTAAAGAAATTGGGTATACTGTAAGTAAGTGGTAATATATAATATTAGAAGTAAATAGGGCCCATCACCGAGATGAAAAAACAAGGATAAGATCGCGTGTATCCAAGGAATCATGACCTCATCCTCCTCCTATGGAGAAAAAGTGCATGAAGCAAATGCGAGATGAATGGTAAAAACCAAACAACGCCAGCACCAAAAAAATTCATCAAAATTTTACTTTAAAGTCTTTTCAGAGTAATTTCTGCCACAAGCGATGTGTCCCTAGATAATTTCAAAAAAGATTGTATCAGCCTCTGCAAGAATAGCTAAAAAAGTATTAACTGCAGCACTGCTGTATGTTCATAGTTAAAACATGGCACTGGATTTCAGTAGAAAAAAGGTCTATTTTTCATACCAGCTCTGCAATCTTAAAAGGTATGCCCAGACAAAATAAAAAAAAGGCTCCCCTAAAGAGATGTGGAGATGAGCATGGGAGGAGATGACCATAGAGCTAAAGACCAGGATGGTTTTGGTGATATTTTGAGAGGAGGCTTATGATGTAGCTTGGAGCAGGAGGTGTGAATGACTTTGTATACTGTTGTTAGTATTTTGAATTCTATGCTTTGGATGAGCGAAAGCCAGCGAAGGGATTGGCAGAGAGGGATGTTAGATGCTGAGGGGTTGGATAGGTGGCTTCATCTGGCAGCAGCATAAATGAAAGACTTAAGGCCCGTCTGTACACATGATCAGAAAATAGTACAAAAAAAATACAGTTTTCGAAGTGATCGTACTATAAGCTGAGTACACAGCTTTCGTCCGAAATTATCCAATGGGACATACATGAGAATTTTTCTTATACCATACCAGATCGTATGATTTTCTTTTAATCAATACAGATTTCATCTGCAAATACAATACATTACATTACTTCCGAATTTTTATTCCGTCATACGGTAATTTTCGTACTTTAGTAACCTCTTCATTTTCGATAGGGAGACTAGCATGCAAAAAAAAAAAAAAAAAAACAGGCAATCATTCGTACAATAATCTCATTGTGCTAGGCTTAAGGGGTGGGTAGCCTATAGAAAGGTAAACCAATGGAGAGGGAGTTGCAATACTGGAGGTGAAAAATAACAAAGGAGTGAATTAGGAGCTTTCTGGTTTCATTTGTTAAGAAGGGGTGAATTTTTAAAATGTTGTGGAGATGAAGGCAACATGATTTTGACAGTGATTGGATGAAAAAAGACAGAGTTCAGGACTGCAACAAGCACCCTAGCATGAGGAGAGTGATTGATTGCAGTGCTGTTTATCTTAATGGGGAAGTTAGGGCAGGAGATGGAGAAATGCACATCTCTTCATGTTTTGTCTTTTTACAAGTGTTAAAAATACAGAATAATACCTGTTGGTCCTGCCAGAAATCTAGTGAGCATGTAACTTCCTGAGCTCTGTGCCTCTTCTGTTCTAACATCCCATTCAGTGTTATCAGTCCTGCCCAGTTCTTGGACTTGAGACAGAAAAAAGTAGGTTAGTGACAGTTTTAGTACAACGGAAGTAGAGGTGTTGTAAAATTTTTAAGTGGGGAAGAATTGTTTACTTTGGTCTTTCGAGGATTAA
>BLSH010019032.1:506412-516464 GCA_018402905.1 Glandirana rugosa | reverse complement strand
ATGATAAAAAATTTGTTTGGATACAGTGTCGTATGACTGAGTAATTGTCACTCAAATTGTGAGAGCACTGAAAGCTGAAAATTGGTCTGGGCGGGAAGTGTTCTAAGTGCCTGGTATTGAAGTGGTTAAGAAGGGGTGAATTTTTAAAATGTTGTGGAGATGAAGGCAACATGATTTTGACAGTGATTGGATGAAAAAAGACAGAGTTCAGGACTGCAACAAGCACCCTAGCATGAGGAGAGTGATTGATTGCAGTGCTGTTTATCTTAATGGGGAAGTTAGGGCAGGAGATGGAGAAATGCACATCTCTTCATGTTTTGTCTTTTTACAAGTGTTAAAAATACAGAATAATACCTGTTGGTCCTGCCAGAAATCTAGTGAGCATGTAACTTCCTGAGCTCTGTGCCTCTTCTGTTCTAACATCCCATTCAGTGTTATCAGTCCTGCCCAGTTCTTTTCTGTGGACTACATATTTTTTTTTCTTTTTCCCTTTTATAGGTTGAACTAGATGGACTTGTGTCCTTTTTCAACCTGACTAACTATGTAATTATGTAACCTTTCCCCTATATTACATAGATGAGAAGGTAAGGTGCTCTGTAGTACAAAACAGGCATAAGAAGCCTGGGGTGAAAATGCCTCCTCTTCATTGATACCACACGTTCAGAGTGTTGTAACCAGTCACACTTTGATCACAGCACTGATGGTGATGTGCTTTAACATGTTTCTTTAATGTGATGCTTTTTTTTTTCCATAGCAGAAGCCAAAATACTTTTTATTTTTTTATTTTTTTTTGTGACAGGTAGTACATTGCAGCTTGTTGGGCATGTGTTTAAATGCAGCATGTTCCATTTTCACCCAGTGCACATCAACACAGCACATTGGTTTGAAATGGCTCTATTGGAAACAAAGGATTTTAGCTTGTCATTGTGTTGAACCTGTATTAGGAAGTACAGTCCACGGCAGTGGTGCACATGTTCCCTAAATGTATTATTGAGGTTTGTTATTGCTCCAATTGGTATATTTATTGGCAGCATGCTCAGAACAAATAGTGGAATGTACAGATAGATTAAATAGTTGTTTTTTATATTATGTTATATCTTGTGTTATGTTTTAAAAGCCAATTTATAATTATGATTTAGAATAAACAGATGCAGTGTTTTAAAATGTAACATCCATAAATGCAATCAAGCTTAATAAGGGGATAACTGTAGTGACATATTTTACAGCAGTTAAGGACTGGTAGCCAGCATAACCACTTGGACTTTTCATAGGAGGGACAGTTTTCTGTGGGCTAAAGAAAATGCACCCCACATACTCTAATGGCCATAGCAAAAGGCGGACAATGTTTTGAGAGAGTAGATTTTTAAAGCAATATTTTACATATGTATGTTATTAAAAGGGAGGATTGTGAGGAAAGAATTGTATTTTATGAGTTTAACATGACGACTGCTGTACTGTAAAAAATAACAAGGGTTCAACTATATACTGTAAAATGCCAAATAAAATCCCATGCCATCACCAAAAATAATACCTATAATTCAGTTGCCTCTAACAAATGAACACAACACATTTTACAGTTTTTAATTATTTGAACATTGGTTAAATTTGATGCTTTCTGCAGCCCCCTAGCAATGTCCTACTCTGCAGTACAGTAAAAAAAAAAATATATGATATCACAATACCATATAACGCTGCATGTACAAATGTGGGCTTACATTAGGTTTGCTTTGCTTTAATAAGGAATTGGCATGAATATGTTTGTTTTTTATCTATTAGCATCTAAAATTAGTCCTGTAATCATAATCTTTTAGAGAAACAAATGAAGAACGCTTATGTAAGTGTGACAAAAGTTCTGTGGCCTCTACACATAAAATAACTGTTACTTTGCACATAAATACCTACAAATATGACATATCAATAAAACATCATCTGACAAAAACACATCATGAAGGTACTTCTAGTGGTGAAATTAGGAGGGAAGAAATGAGCCCCCTTCAAAGTTTGACTTGGGCCCTGGTGGCCATTTTTGTAATCTCTACCAGCTGTTGCCATCTCATTTTTTGTGCACTAATCTAGTGATTTTTATTGTTGGACACAATCTAAAGTGAAGTTCAGTCAAAGAAAAAAAAAGGGCGAAGCCATTTTTGCTATCAGTACAGCACAGATACTGTATGGTTAATCAAGACTCTACTAAGGCAAGGCCTTGATGTAATCAGGCTACAAATGTTTTTTTGTCAACTGCTGTTATCAATGGATACCACAGTTTTAGCATGAAGCCAACAAAATTATTGATGAAAGTAAAATGGTGACATTGCAGGATTTCACATTGTCAAAGCTTTGCGCAATGCAGTATTCACACCTTATTGCACATGGTTGGACTAACCTTGCCAGAGGAGAACTGCCAGCTAAACAACTGCTGACACATACATGAGAGAATTGTCCAGAAGAGCTGTGACTGAGCAGGCACATTCTCTTACTCATTCATTCCCTCATTTGTGTATTCTGGAATCAATGTTAGGTTACACAACATGTTTTTTCTGCTATTAGATATGGTTTGCATATTAATAGTAAAATTAATATTTATTTCTATTTATTCGTATTTTTTTTAAAAATAGACATGTTTTTTAATTTTCCAACATTTTTCAACCATTACATTCAAACCAAACCATACGTTATTAGTGATACAGATTCTACAGTTATTTTACCACGTTATCATATTAATCAAAGAATCAATGGTATTTTTTATTGTACATGTATTATACAGCATACTTGCAATATTTATCAGAACCCATATACTCTAAAAATATTCAGAGCTTACCTTTCATATGTTATTTGTCCACTTATGCAATAATGTTTTTTTCCCTGCGATGCTATCACTGCATATTTCTTATGACTCAAGAGAATATCACCATTACTTGTGCTGTCACTATGAAGGTAAATATGTTCAACTTACATTGAAGGGTGAGATATATAATATCCCTGACCCCTTTTCCAAAAAAAAAACAATATAATATCAGGGAGGGTAGTGCTAGACCTGGGGTTGCAAGACACAGTTTCCAAATGTTCTCAAATTTATTTGGACAATTTCTATGTTGAACAATATTTTTTTTTTAAGTTATAATTAACCTAAGCTCTCCATGCCTCAATTTCAGTGGATTAGAGGATACCCATTTTGGGCAATCAGCCTACATGCCTTAAGCAATAATCTGATAAAAGGGGCATATATTTATACATACCTAATAAAAAACATGTTGCACTAATAAATTCATAACAATTAATCAATCAAGTAAAACATTTATATATGTGTATCAAATTCTGTAAACAAGAATGTGTTTAAAAAAATTCATAAATAATCCAGTAAAGTCCTTCAAAAAAAGGAAGAAGAGAAGTGCACAAAAAACATTCATAAATAATCCAGTAAAGTCCTTCAAAAAAAGGAAGAAGAGAAGTGCACAAAAAAAACATTCATAAATAATCCAGTAAAGTCCTTCAAAAAAGGAAGAAGAGAAGTGCTCTTGTGCAAACAGTTCATGTATCAACAAAAATCCATATTTCAGTGTGGATAACAAAAAATTCACACCTAAAAGTGCATTTGCAAAAAGTTCATTTATACTTGTGTATCAAAAAAAATCTATATTTCAGCGTGGATAACAAAATCTTCACACCCAAAAGTGCACACCCAACTCCCAAGCCGCTTACCAGCTACTCTGCCCCCAAGATGGGGGTCTGGCTGCACTTTATCCCAGTATCCCCATAGAATGGATGGATGTTAGGAGCCAAGATTCCAGGATGGGTTTCCATACAACCAAGATGTTCAAAGGTGGGATTTGGACAAGAGCACTTCTCTTCTTTTTCTGATAGACTTTATTGGATTATTTATGAATGTTTTTTAACACATTCTTTTTTACAGTTTTTGATATATATGAATGTTTTACTTGATTGATTAATTGTTATGAATTTATATTGATAGTGAAACACATATTTCATTAATATTAATATGTATAGTGTTTATGTGGACATTTTGTGAGTGCAGCTGTCACTGAGAATTTTTTTTTTTTTACTATTTGGTGACTTTTTTGCACAACTTATTTTTTTGGTTTAATATATTTATACATATTTAATAACAATGTTAAACGCTTTAAAACAGATTACTGACTTATGTACTAAAACCTAGCTTTTTATTTTTACAGGATGCTGTCACAAATATGGTAGTAATGTTGGTAACATTTTTCTTAATACATTGTTATAATTAAAGCAACACCAAACTGTCTTTGTTAATTTTGAGACTTCATCAGGAAGGTAAATCCATCTTGGTGGGGGCACTTATAATGTCTGGTGAGTGTTGCCTGATTTCTTTCCCCCACCAATCAGGGTCACTCAAGAACTTCAAGACTGCTTAAGTACTTGGAGCTGCGCTCAAGTGGCCTGTAATCAGTGGAGTCCTATGGGGGAGATTCTGGCAATCAGCATAGTCCTCCCAGTATGGGGTTCTCATCTTCTGGTTTAAAATGGAAAACAGATTTAATAATTTTATATATACAGCTGTCTCTAAGCAAAACAGCTACAGACACACATTTCACAGTTCCTTTCTACATTAGACCCGTAAAATAAACAGCAGATGGCTGTGGTCAAATTTCTATTTTATTTCATTTCATTGACTTACATAATTCAAGTAGCGAGTAGATAGATTTACTTTAGTTTATTTTTTTTTTTTATAAATTAAAATTTTGTTGATTTTAATAAATTGCACTAGTGCCTGTCTAAATTGATTAGAACTGGTCTCTTTAGCATTAACATGCTAGGACCAGTTTTATTAGGAAATAAATCGCCTTCTCTCTCTACATCTATCTATCTATCTATCTATCTATCTATCTATCTATCTATCTATCTATCTATCTATCTATCTATCCTGTATAGAGATATAGATATATAAATACTGTATATAAGATATGCAGGTATGCATTGCATAATACATAAAGTCATCTGTGCAGTCAATTATTTTATCCTTTCTACAAGGATATCAGGGGACACCAAGGAGTCACAAAACATTTTGAAAGGTCCCTTTCACATGGACGGCTGTTCTGCCGCTGTTAAAAGCAAGTTAGTTATTTTGAAATCCCAAGACTCCAAGCACAGCGATCACTTGCAGTTGTACATTGCGATTAGCTGCGATTACATGCGTTTACATGCAGCTGCGTTTAGCTGGAGGGGAACATTCTTGTCATTTCTGATGTGAATCCTGTTGTATTTCTCTCCTTGTTGCCACTAGTATCTGCAGGTGACACAGTGCACTGCCATTACCCACAGATATGTGCAGATAACTGCACTACATCGTTCCTGGATGCAGTCAAATTTATTTTTTCTAATCGCTCAAACCTTCTGTAATGAAACCATTGCTAAATGCAGTGTGTGAATGGGGCCATAGGACAGCATTGTCTGAGTATAGCTATGATAGATAACTTCATCTATCCGCAGCTAAAAGCTGAATTCTATCCGTCCGTGTGAAAAAGACCTAATAGGCTAAAGTTTATTGCATTTATACAGGTCATATACTTTCAAGGTGGTTTCTAATATTACCTGTTACTTAACGGTAATACATTAACCCCATAACAGACATGCGTGATTTTTATTACATACAATTTTATGTAAATTAAGATTTTTTTTCTATTTAAAATGCATTTTGTATGCAAGAAGAGTGATAAATTAACTAATCTTTTTTTATTAACATTCCACTAATTTTTTTGCACTTGCTAACACCCCAGGTTAAGCTTAATTAGCTCATCTTTTGTCTCTCTAGCATTTAGCAGGTTTTGCCATTTTCATCAATCCCATTGCCCAAGGGGCCTATTCACACCTGTCATTTGTGGTGGAATGCATTGCAATGTGCACATTACTTCAACAGATGGCTACACACTATGCATGTGTTAGTCCACTGCAGTGTAATTCATTTTCAGTGGTGTCCCAATGCATGAAGGCAGCACACCTCTGACACATGCGTGGTGTTGTGATGTGGTGTGGTGTGCTCTGTTGAAAAAAATGCTCCATGTCTGTTTTTATTGACATTCTGGTGTGATCAAC
This sequence comes from Glandirana rugosa, assembly GCA_018402905.1. NCBI lineage: Eukaryota > Metazoa > Chordata > Amphibia > Anura > Ranidae > Glandirana > Glandirana rugosa. The sequence continues at coordinate 510,386 of BLSH010019032.1, read as the reverse complement.
CCATTCAGCACTCTTGTTTCATTATTCACTTTGATAGTGATTATTCAGTCTGATTCTGAATCTAAAGGCTGGTACACAAGTGGCCGAATATGGTCTGGTGCCCCCCGGCTCAACAGAAACTGGCCGATGTTCGGCCAGTGTGTACAGCAGCCTGTCCGGCTTCTGTCAAATGGGCATGCTGGAAAACCAGCATCTGATCAGCATCCAATTAGCGATTGCAGTCAACGGCCACGAGCGATGACCGTTTTGTTCTGGCAGGGGGTGGTGGGGCCGGGCTCCTGATATAATTTAGCCTCTTCACGGTCACTTTCTGTCTAGCTGCATGCACTTGAGCAGCTGATACAATTTGTTTCCTGGTGACAACATTGAACTATGCCATTGGGAGAGCATGTGAAAGGTTGACCAGGCAGGAGAAGAATTGGGAGACAGGGACAAAGAGTTGTCAACCTATAACAGGAAGTACTTCCACAAAACCTTCATAGCAAGATCTCCATGTTATTTTAATGGATGCTGTAAAGTATAATTGAAAATACAATTCATTTCCTGGTTCATCAATACACAAAAACTCCAGGCCGCATTCTAAATATAAAAGTCCTTGTGGTCACTATTTTTAAAAATGTAATTGGACAGTACAGAGAAATGGGAAATCAGGCAACAGTTTCTAGGTATGCACATATGTTTTTCCAATAAACAAGTTACTTGTGGGTAAATTATATTTCTACATGGATGGCTTTTAATTGAAAGCTGCTCCCATTAGATTTTTAAAGCAATGCATGGCATTAGTTGCATCAGAACACCCACAGTAATGTTTTGATCCAGCTATCATGGGTGGGCGTTCTGAGTCAGCAAGGATGTATGAGTATTTAAAGCCCAGGGATGAGGCAATCATTGAGTTGCATATATATGCATTGGATTTAACTTGACACATTTTAAATTATTTTAATGTGTGTTCTACATTTAGTTAATACATTACTTAGACTATTTTGGAGACAGGTGGGACAGCAGGATTTTATGGGTACCGTCACAAGACATTACAAAATTGGTTTAAAATCCATATATTTTTATTTGGCACACAGTTACAATACAAAAGTGTCCTTTAGGGACATAAAACACAACATTTCCTCTTTGATGGCTTTGATGACACCCCCACTAAAGGAGTCACCTCCATAGAAAATATCTCCCAATGGGTTTTAGCTGCAGGCCATCAGGTTCTCTACATGTTTCCCAGTTACTTGCTTCTTCAGGAGAATACAGAGGAAAGGACAGTACTGTAATACAAATTGAAATTATCAATATATATACATATACATATAAGTCATCAACAGTATATATCATGTATCTTCAAAAGTCATAGTCAGAATCCAGCAGGAACACTCACCCCAATAGACAGTCCAGCCAGCAAACAGCCACAACAAGGGGCATCAAGGAAGAAGACCCCGGGCAAGCATGGGAACAGAAGTATCAAGACCACTGGAACTCTTCTGTGCATATTATAGATATAGAACATATGTGTAAGTTTACATAGCCCAGTGACAATAGTATTCTACACAGGCAAAAGCCACGCATTCATCACAAGGTTCACATCTGCATGCCATCACAGTGGAGTTAAAGAGAACATGATTGGTTCCAGTTATGGCAGTAGATAGAGTACAATCATGCTAAACCTCTGTGGATAGAGACAGTTTCTTCCCAGATATGGAAAGTAAGATGGGTAAAGATGTATTAATGATTTAAAATGCAGTCTGAAAATATATAAAAGAGGAACAAAGGCTAATATCTCCAAAGTCTATCACTGTTTATAGTACCCCATATATAACAATCACTAGGGACAGCAATCGTATACAGTAGCAGATAAACTCACCCCAAAGCCAAGTAGATGAAAAATAGCTAGTAGGCTATCATGATGATGGGGACATAGTCCTAATCCTACCCAAAGCCATGTCCAGTAATAAGATACAAAGTGCATGCCTCAATGTAATTTTTAAGCTGGCATATATACCAGCATGAGCTGCTGCAGTATGTGAAACTAATATAGTCAGACAATACCTGCGAGAGGAGTAGGTCCACATGTGTCCACCGTCATGACAGAACTGTCAAATGGCGGCCCTAAAATACTGTATTCAGTAAAATACTGTATACAGTATATATTTTCAGGCTGCATTTTAAATCATTAATACATCTTTACCCATCTTACTTGCCATATCTGGGAAGAAACTGTCTCTATCCACGGAGGTTTAGCATGAATGTACTCCATCTACTGCCATAACTGGAACCAATCATATTCTTTTTAACTCCACTGTGATGGTATGCAGATTTGAACCTTGTGATGAATGCATGGCTTTTGCATGTGTAGTATACTATTATCACTGGGCTATGTAAACTTTGTATTACAGTACTTTCCTTCCCTCTGTATTCTCCTGAAGAAGCAGGTAACTGGGAAACATGTATAGAGCCGATGGCCTGCAGCTAAAACCCATTGGGAGATGTTTCCTATGCAGGTGACTCCTTTAGTGGGGGTGTAAGAGCCATCAAATAGGGAATATTGTGTTTTGTGTCCCTAAAGGACACTTTTGTATTGTAACTGTGTGTCAAATAAAAATATATTGATTTTAAACCAATTTTGTAATGTCTTGTGACATATTTTAGTGTTGATGTGTCTCTGATCAGCTATTCTCTATAATACCTTATTTAGGTATGTAAATTGAGTAATGCAACAGACCAACATTTTTTTGTACAGAACTACATATATAACAAATGCAGAAAAGAGACAAAAATGCAAGTTGTTTGAATGCCATGTTAAATGAAATGCAAAATATACATACACTGATTGACATTTTATGTAAAAAGAAAATGCACTTGTATTGATGGCCATTGTACTAACATTAAACAATGTAATTATAATGGCAGTCATTTCAATTTCCAAGGAAAATAAAATTACACTGATTGATATTTTAAGGAATAAAAAGACAATTATACTGATGGCCATCCTGTTCTCATCAATCATGCAATTAAATAGATAGCTATATCCATTTATATGGACAGCAGAATTGTACTGGCAATTTTGCCTCAAGTGACAAATTTAAAACTTAGCAACATAATATAGAAAGCAAAACGTATTAAAAACAAAACTAGGGAATTAATAGGAGACTCAATTTACAAACCACAGCAAATCTAGAGGTGCAAAAACAGATATTGAAAGCCTGTATGGAGATTCTTACCCATTGGTAGCACAATTTTGGATCAGCTATCAGTGAATGTGTATGTATTGTACCTTGATAATGTATATTTTATGAAAAGGTCCATTTAAAAGGAGATGGTAAATACAAGCAGATTAGAGTCATTGTGTTTGTAATGGTATGTGTCAACCAATTTTGCAGCTTTTTTTAAACCTATAAAAATCAGGCTAGAGAATGATCAAAACAGTGAAAGTTTGAAAATTGAGTACCGTATATACTCGAGTATAAGCCGACCCGAATATAAGCCGAGGCACCTAATTTTACCACATAAAACTGGGGAAACTTATTGACTCATTGAGTATAAGCCTAGGGTGGGAAATGCAGCAGCCAGAACACAGGAATTGTAGCCAGAACACAGGGACAGGGAGCCAGAACACAGGAATTGTAGCCAGAACACAGGGACAGGGAGCCAGAACTCAGGGATTGTAGCCAGGACACAGAGACTGTAGCCAGAACACAGGTATTGTAGCTAGAACACAGGGATTTTATCCAGGACACAGAGACTGTAGCCAGAACACAGGTATTGTAGCCAGGACACAGGGATTTTATCCAGAACACAGTGACTGTAGCCAGAACACAGGTATTGTAGCCAGGACACATAGATTTTATCCAGGACACAGACTGTAGCCAGAACACAGGTATTGTAGCCAGGACACAGGGATTTTATCCAGGACACAGACTGTAGCCAGAACACAGGTATTGTAGCCAGGACGATGTTAAGGACACAAGACCGAGGGA
>BLSH010019032.1:494660-506402 GCA_018402905.1 Glandirana rugosa | reverse complement strand
CAGGACACAGACTGTAGCCAGAACACAGGTATTGTAGCCAGGACACAGGGATTTTAGCCAGGACACAGACTGTAGCCAGAACACATAAGGGATGAGTAAGGTATGTTCACATTTAACAGAGCTGTGCTGCTTCTAAGAGCCGTTCTGTGCTGTGTAAGTGTGATTAAACACATTGGAATGCAAAGAATGCAGAGAGAGAGCTGCAGCTCTTCACGGAGATCAGGAAGTAGGCGGGACTGAACAGCTAACATCAGCTTGTCCCGCCCACCTCCCCCACCTCTCGACATCAAGCTGAGAATCTGACACCTCTCTCAGCATTCTCTACATTCCAATGTGTTTAATCACACTTACCAAGCACAGAACGGCTCTTAGAAGCAGCACGGCTCTGTTTAATGTGAATCTACTGATCACCCACAGACACTGACTCGAGTATAAGCCAAGGGGGGCATTTTTCAGCACAAAAAATTTGCTGAAAAACTCGGCTTATACTCGAGTATATACGGTAATTGGCACATAGTCAACAAAAAAATGCCAAATGAAATATAATTTTATTTTGACTACAGTAGTTTAATTATCTGATCCCTAACTTTACATTGTCATACATGGCTTGGTTTTCTCTTGTCAAGCCCATGGGAGAAAAGTATCTGGTTCCCTCATCTACGCTAACAGTGTGGATGAAGGGATCTCCATTGCCCCTCTATTGTGTTTATGCAGCTTATGCATTTTGTCCTGTGGACTTTACCTTAACAAAGTCCAAAAGATGAAATGCATTGGGAGGAGCTCGGACATGCATTGGCTTTCCATCCTGTTTGGCTGCTGAGAAACACCGCCGCAGGCTTAGCCATCAGGCAGTCAACAGAAGCTGGGAATTTTTTTCAACAAGTGCACGCAGCAACAGGTGGATTCCAAGAGAATAAGTGATTTATACTAGTGCTTTGAGTAGCACTATTACAAGTGAGTGCAATGTTTTATTTTTACATTTTGTAAAAAAAAGCTGTTTTTAGCAATATTTTACTTTTCTGGTCATCCTCCCGTCAGCACACATATGGGTTAACTCTCCTTCATTAACCCTCAGGACCACCTTCTTCCAGCGTAATAAATCCCAGTCCTCCCCCCCCCTCATGTTCTTTTTTCATTGGTCGACCAGGCCACCAGACAAGATCATCCAGCTCACCCCCTATTGAACCTTTTTCCCCTCCAGGTTGAGCCTCTCCTGGGGTTGGAAGGTCCAGAAAGGATAGAGGTAAATCCTCTTAAGCATTGGACCCCCTGAGTGCCGGGGTCGCGGGCATTTCTGTGTCTAAAGGGACATTTGTGAACTGTGGCAGGCTGCAGAGATAAAGGCTCAGGCTTTAGGACCGCTCTGGAGGCAGCTGGAGAGCGAGGTCACTTCCGGATGATGTCACAGGAGGGGGGGCAGAGGAGCGGCCCTGCGTTGCTAGGGCAACCAGCTGCCTTTTAAAGAGTCAATCATGGCAGCAGCGGAGCCGAGCACTGTGGAAAACTGCAGCCTTGATCCTGGTAGGTAAGCTGGCAGTCCACCGTTCCCCTCTCCGTGTACCCCGCTCCCAGCTTCTAATTACAGGTATCTGGCCTGCTCTCTCCCACTCTACACTTCTTGCAAGCCAACTTGGCTGAAGTACCCTCCTTCTGCTGCACCTGGTGTCACTGTCACTCTGCAGATCTCAGCTGGTGCTTGGGCTTGTGCAGGTAAGATGGCCGACAATTTAAAGGGGCAGTAAAATAAAAATAAAAAAGAAAGGAAAAGGAAGGTAAGGGAGGTAGAAAGGGAGGAAGGGTGATAGAAGGCAGACAGGTAGAGAGATTAGTAAGAGTTGGCAGAGGGCATATTGGAAGAGCTACACTAAAGAATGTTTATTTGTATTTCAGCCTAGCCATGTGCTCGCCACAGCAGGCACGAAAATCTGCAGAAAGGTAGGAGGGGGCTACGGCGGACCTTAGAGTGTAAAAGAGTGCTGCAAACATAGTTAATGTGTTGCCTGTCTGTTTTAGGAGCAAGAGCCCTAAAAAGAAATGTTCCAGAAGCAAGAAGTCCCGCCACTGTTCCAGGTCACGGCAATTCATGCACAGGGCGCAATCGCCCAGTGGTCCAAACTGCAGTAAAGCTCTAGCAAGGGAACCAAGACAAACTGAAAGATCGGCAGAGGGCCTATGTTGGGCCTGTATGGCACCAGCGGTTATTGGGAAATTTCTATGTGCCGACTACATGACAGATGTGGCTACGGAGAAAGAGGTAGGAGCACGTAGAGTGAAAGATTATATCCAAGAGGCAGTGGTGGAAAGAATGCAGTTAGCCTCGAGTGCGGCTGGGCCCACATTGGAGCCCAAAGCAAGTACCTCCATAGATCAAGACCGTAAGACACCAAGAATCTATGAGATATCATCAGGTTCATCTTCTGAACTTGAGGACATGCCCAAATATTTGTTTGACTTTCACCTGATTGAACCTTATGTAATGGCCATAAAGGAGGCCATAAGATGGGAGCAAGAAAAAGTTAAGAGATTTTTTCCTAATTTAAGGAGACAAAGGCCCTCCTTCCCATTCATGGAAGAGATCCGGGAAGTGATGGAGGACGAGACACCATAAAGAATAGCAAGAATCCAAAATCGTTTCGCTAAGCTCTACCCATTCAATTCCACAGATGCTGCTTTCTGGGAGTCAGCGCCCGGAATAGATGCAGGCCTAAAGCACCTTGCGAGGCATGTCTCCCTTCCGTTGGACGATTCCACTACATTCAAGGATCCAATGGATAGGAGGGCAGATGCAGATCCTAAAAAGATCTATGAAGTGGCCGGAGCAGCAGGTCGCCCATCCATAGCCCTAACATCTGTTTCCAGGGCCTTAAAGGTCTGGGTCGCAAATGTGGAGACCGCTCTACAGGCAAGTGTAGAGACAGAGAATATCATTGATGCTCTGGAGGAGCTGAACTTGACAGCTGCATTTCTAGCTGAATCATCCATAGATCTAGTCAAGTTACTAGCGAGACTGATGGCACATTCAGTTACAGCAAAGAGAGCTCTATGGCTCTGACATTGGATCGAGGACACGGCTTCTAAACAGGCCTTATGCAATATTCCGTATGATGGAAAGATCCTGTTCAGAAAGACCCTGGAAGAGGGGATCAAGCGGATCACAGGGGGCAAATCAGGCCTGTTACCCCAAACATCCAGGAAGAGACAGCAGCCCTTCCAGTCAGGCCATTTTGAAAGCAGAAGAGGCCAGATCATATAGGCCAGGACGAGAATATAACATACCTCAATGGAGGGGAACTCAGAGTTCCTTCTTGCGGAAGGTAAAATCGAGTGCGGGACAGACAGCAAAGAAGACAGAGAAATCCTTTTGACGGTCAATCCGTCTAACCCCTCCAAGTCGGAGCCAGGTTGGCAAGGTTCTGGAGGAGGTGGACGACAAGGGTGAAAAACCGTTGGACACTCCAGACCATAAAACATGGATACAAGATAAAATTTTGGGAAAAACCCCCAATTATCTTTGTACATGCGTATTACCTGCAGGATAAGAAAAAACAAGGTTTTTACAGGGATAGGTAAGCAAATTATCATGGAAACAGGCAATTACATTTGTCCCTCAGCATTGCCAAGGAAAAGGGGTATATTCTCCGATTTTCCTAGTAGCCAAGGCATCCGGAGAACTCAGACCAGTACTGGACTTGCGAACATTAAATAAATTCATTATTCCCAGAAGATTCAAGATGGAGTCAATATATATGATAATATCAGTAGTGCAGCCGGGAAACTGGCTAATCTCAATCGACTTGGCAGACGCCTATTTACATGTTCCGATCCACAAGCATCTTAAAAAATATCTTTGATTTGCTGTGGAATTAAAGTATTACCAATTCAGATGTTTGCCCTTCGGCATGAGCACGACACCCAGAGTCTTCTCCAAAACCCTCTTGGCTACCATAGCGGTTATCCAGTTACAGGGAATAAAAAATTTTCATTACCTAGACGACATCCTGGTCATAGCACAGACAAGAGAACAAATAGCGCAACAGCGCGAAGAGGTGATACAGATACTGTCCAACTTTGGATGGCTGATTTCAGCCAGAAAAGCGGTCTAGTTCCAGCTCAACAGAGCGAATACCTAGGCATGGTATTTGACACCCAGTCAGGGCGGGTTCTCTTACCAAATGGCAAGACGGCGGAACTAAAAGCCTGTGCCCACAGGGTAATGGAGGCACCAACATTATCAGTAAGAGACTGCATGACTGGGAATGTTCACGGCAGCTATCCCGTCTGTACCATGGGCAAGGTTCCATATGAGAGCCCTTCAGGTATCCTTCCTCGGGCAATGGGACGGGCGGTCTCTGGACCAGGAGATCTGGATACCAAGTCGGGTGTGACAGAGCCTAATCTGGTGGACCTCACAGAAGACCCTGATGCGAGGCATGCCTCTCCGTCTGGAGGGCTGGATTGTGGTTACTTCAGATGCCAGCCTGCAAGACTGGGGCCCACTGCCATGGCAGACAAGTTCAAGGAAGATGGAGCAAGGCGGAGAGCAGACACTGCAATTTGCTGGAACTACAGGCAGCTTATATGGCCCTGTTGGCATTCAGGGAGATAATTCAGGGAGCCCGAGTCAAACTCAGGCTAGACAACCAGACAGCGGTTTCTTATATCACCCACCAAGGGGGAGCCAGGAGCTTATCATTACTACAGATAGCAACCAAGATTGTCCACTGGGCCGAGATCCACCTGGAGGATTTAACGGTGGTATACATCCCCAGCAAGCAGAACCAGCTAGTAGACCATCTGAGCCGCAGGTTCCCCAGCAGTGGAGAATGGTTGTCAACAAACGCTATATTCTACCAATCTTTACCAAATAGGGAACACCCAGTGTAGACCTCATGGCAATACCGGAGAATGCGCAGGTGCCAGAGTTCGCCGCAAGGTTCAGATACAAGGAGGCGATAGCCCAGGACGCCTTCTCGATCCTGTGGCGGTTCCCTCTGGTGTACCTGTTTCCACCAATCCCACTAATCTTGAAAGCCTTATGGAAGATTGCGGAAAAAAAGGTGCATACCATGATAATTGTGCCCTTCTGGCCCAGGAGGCCATGGTTCCCTCTACTTTTACAGATGGCGTCAGCCCCACCAGTACACCTACCACTCAAGAGGGACTGACTACAGCAGTAACGGTGGGTTCACCCCAATCTAGGGAGATTGCAGCTGACGGCCTGGCTGTTGAATCGACCAGGTTGCAGGCACAAGGACTCTCAAGGAAGTTAATCACAACATTACTGGGGGCAAGAAGGGTGACAACAAATGCCACCTACTGCAGGATTTGGAAAAAATTTGCAGAATTTGCAACACAACAGAACTTCTCCCCGTGGACTCCGACCATGGCAAACATTCTAAAGTTTCTACAGGGGGGACTAAAGATAGGCTTGACATATAATTCAATAACAATCCAGCCCTGTCTGCCTTCCCCGGGCATAAAGGGCTGGTGAACCCTTGATAAAACAATTTCTCAAATCTGCAATAAGAGTACAGCCTCCAAGAAAAAGCCTATTTCCAACCTGGGCACGGTGCAAAAGGCGCTGCTACAGAACCCATTTTGCCCAGTGAAATCTTGCACTCTGGGGCATCTAACAATCAAGTTGGTCTTCTTGATGACCATTACAATGGCCAGAACAGTGTCAGAATTAAGTAAGGAGCCATACTGCATTTTATATCCAGACAGAGTAATCCTGTGTCCTGGTTCGGCCTTAGCCTCGAAGGTTATCTCAAAATTTCATGTTAACTGGGAGGCAGTACTGCCCTGCTTTGCACAGCCTCCAGATCAGACCAACCAATTGGATCTGAGACCTCTAGACATGGTCAGTTTCATATCAACATACCTGCCGAGGATGCAACAGATACGCAAGTCAGATAACCAGTTCATCTTCCCGTCCGGACCTAAAAAAGGGGAGGCAGCACCAGCAATAATCCTATCCACCTGGATTACAAGAATGATTTCTTTAGCATACAAGCAACAGGGCCTTGCTCCTTTGCAGACTGTAGGGGCTCACTCTACAAGAGGGATGGCAGCATCGCAGGCATCGGTGGCAAAGGTCCCAGTGGAGGACATATGCAGGACCGCTAGCTGGAGTTCCTGTGAAACGCTCACTCAACACTACATGCTAGATGTAGTGACCGCCAATTCCTCAAAGTTTGGGGCAGCGGTAGTATCAGCTCCTTTGCTCAATTAAATAAAGTGTGGTGAAGCATGGAATTGGGCAAATTGTCTTTTTGTTCCCTACCTACATTGGCTTAAGTATATCCCATATGTGTGCTGAAGGGAGGACGACCAGGAAAATGGAAAATTGTTAACAATACTCACCATAATTTTCCTTTCCTGGTCCATCCTCATGTCAGCACAACTTTACTTCCCTCCCTAAGTGTCCTTTCGCCGCTACACAATAGAACACAAGGGGGAGGGGAGGAGGGAGATTTATTACGCTGGAAGAAGGTGGTCTGGGGTTTAATGAAGTTGAGTTAACCCATATGTGTCCTGACGTGAGGACTGACCAGGAAAGGAAAATTACGGTGAGTATTGTTAACAATTTTTCGTTATCTGGAGCCTTCATTGATAACATTGCTGTTGAGAATGTTTATCGGAGAAGGTTTTCTTTTTTTCTCAATCTATATTTATAAAATTTAGGATACAAAAAAAAGGTCCTGCTCATAAGTCTGGTACTCCTGTATGAGTTTCCACTTCTATCTTATTGCTATGGTGCCCTTCCAAGAAGCTAGGCCTGAAATTCATTAGACCATTCTTAATTGAAAAAAACATCCATTATGTAGCAGATAAAACCAAACTTATAGATTTCCTAAAGATTCCACTAGAATTTCACACTTCATGCCTGATATCTGTAACCTCAAACCCCTTTCCTAGCAGGTCTGTTCCTCCATCTCCTCCAGCTTTTGTGGATGGCACAGAGGAGTTTGAGATTAAAGCAAGTGTGAATTCTTAATGAGTCACAGGGCGTTTGCAGTACCTGATTAAGTGGAAGGGGTTTGGCCTGGAAGAAAATTCTTGGGAACAAGTATGCCGTGTTGACACACCTTGAATGATCACTGAAAGCATTATGTAAGTCCCAAGAAACTTAGCCCTAAAAGAATCTGGAGGCTTCCCATAAGGAATTTTATGGTACTGACATAATACATACAAGGACTTTGAATGGTTCTAGCAGAAACACTGCTGTAACTTCCAATACTGTTTGAAGAATCCCTGCCAAGACTTCAAAATATTACTTGCAGAATCCCTGCCAGGATTTCCAATGGTGTTTTCAGAATCCCTGCCAGGACTACCAATGGCACTTGCTGAATCCCTGCCAGGACTTTCAGAGCTTCTAGTAATAACAGTGGGCATGTCCTCTAACTTGGAAAGGTTTTTTATACATCAGCCTTAAAAAAGACTAGTCCTGTGTTCTATCATCAGCTATCCTTGTGGAAGTGGGTAGTTATAATACTTACCTGTAAGATTCCCTGACTTTTTCCAACCTAGACTGACCTAACCATGCTCTCCTCACTTGCCATTGACTGCTGTCTAGAACTGACTACTCTCTCGTTTGCCTAAGACCTTTTTTTTGATCTGACTACTTTCTTGTTTGCCATCTGCCTTGACCTCTGCCTAGTGTACAATCTCCACACCATAGCTATTCTATTCCTGCTATTTTCTCAGTGGGAGGATCCTGAGAGTCATGACCTGATGATAGCTGGCAGTGAAGAAAACCAGTACCACTAGGATCTCTTATCTACCTTTGGGATCTCTAGTAAAGACCAACTGTCGCTTAGACCCCAAGCCTTGGGTGAGAATGATAAAACACAGCAACAGTTCTGTTACTTCAGAGCCTCTGAAAATATAATAGTCAGGAAATCAGATGCTTGAAGGTGCGCTTTGGAATTTAGGCCCATATACATGGCTAGGCAGTGCAAAAAATCTTGCATACAGTATCTCACAAAAGTGAGTACACCTCTTACATTTTTGTAAATATTTTATTATATCTTTTCATGTGACAACACTGAAGAAATGACACTTTGCTATAATGTAAAGTAGTGAGTGTACTGTAGCTTTTATAACGGTGTAAATTTGTTGTCCCCTCAAAATAACTCAACAGACAGCCATCAATGTTTAAACTGCTGGCAACAAAAGTGAGTACACCCCTAAGTTAAAATGTCCAAATTGGGCCCAAAGTGTCAATACTTTGTGTGGCCACCATTATTTTCCAGCACTGCCTTAACCCTCTTGGGCATGGAGTTCACCAGAGCTTTACAGGTTGCCAATGGAGTCCTCTTCCACTCCTCTATGAAGACATCACGGAGCTGGTGGATGTTAGAGACCTTGAGCTCCTCCACCTGCCATTTGAGGATGCCCCACAGATGCTCAATAGGGTTTAGGTCTGGAGACATACTTGGCCAGTTCATCACCTTTACCCTCAGCTTCTTTAGCAAGGCAGTGGTTGCTTTGGAGGTGTGTTTGGGGCTGTTATCATGTTGCAATACTGCCCTGCGGCCCAGTCTCCAGAGGATGGGGATCATTTTCTGCTTCAGTATGTCACAGTACATGTTGGCATTAATGGTTCCCTCAATTGACTGTAGCTACCCAGTGCCCGCAGCACTTATGCAGCCCCAGACCATGACACTCCCACCACCATGCTTGACTGTAGGCAAGACACACTTGTCTTTGTACTCCTCATCTGGTTGCCGCCACACATGCTTGACACCATCTGAACCAAATAAGTTTATCTTGGTCTCATCAGACCACATGACATGGTTCCAGTAATCCATGTCCTTAGTCTGCTTGTCTTCGGCAAACTGTTTGCAGGCTTTCTTGTGCATCATCTTCAAAGGAGGCTTCCTTCTAGGACGACAGGCATGCAGACCAATTTGATGCAGTGTGTGGCATATGGTCTGAGCACTGACAGGCTGACTTCCCACCCCTTCATCCTCTGCAGCAATGCTGGCAGCACTCATATGTCTATTTCCAAAAGACAACCTCTGGATATGACGTTGAGCATGTGCACTCAACTTCTTTGGTCGACCATGGTGAGGCCTGTTCTGAGTGGAACCTGTCCTGTTTAACCGCTGTGTGTTCTTGGCCACTGGGCTACAGCTCAGTTTCAGGGTCTTTGCAATCTTCTTATAGCCTATGCCATCTTTAGGGAGAGCAACAATTCTTTTTTTCAGATCCTCAGAGAGTTCTTTGCCCAACACACAATAACTCTAAAACAAATTTGAAATATCTTCCAATCTGTGGAGGTGCTGTGATAAAATCATATATAATACAATCATAAATAACACAGTATATAAAATATATCCATAAAGATGATCAAAAAATAAAGAAGCTAAATTCAAAAAAAGTCCATAAATATGAACCACACTTAGATTTACATTATCCTCTTCCACCCAGTGACTTCTCACATTACCACATGTGCAAATGTGTTAAACATGTGCTATTGGTTTCGCTCCGAATGTGCATGTATCCGAATCTCCGAATTAAATAATAATGAACTTTTCTGAAATTCATTCAATTTAGTTTTGTATATTTTTTTCTAACGAATTCCAAATTTTTGTAATGATTCGAATCCTAATTGGTTGAAAAATGATAGACCGCTTTGAATTCTGTGTGAAGAATAGCTGATTGTTAAGGAGCGAGCAGGGAAGCCGCATCCTTAACAACCAATGGCTCATCAGCTCTCAGTAGGTCCCCCACTGACAGCTGAATGTAAACAAAATATTTCTGACAATGATATATGTAGAAAAAAAACAGCGTGGGGGTCCCTCCCAATCAATACCAGGCCCTTCAGGTCCCCCCCTCCTGAACCATACAAGGCCATATGCCCTTGACATGGGGGAAGGTGCTTTGGGGCAGGGGGGTCTCTGCCCCCCCAAAGCACCTTGTCCCCATGTTGATGGGGACAAGTGCCTCTTCTCCACAACCCTGGCTGATGGTTGTTGGGGTCTGCGAGCAAGGGGATTGTAGGAATCTGGAATCCCCCTTTAACAAGGGGGCACCCAGATCCAGCCCCCCCCCCCCATGTGAATGAGTATGGGGTATATAGCACCCCTACTCATTCACCAAAAACATGTAAAAAGTAAATAAAAACACAACACAAGTTTTTGACAAATCCCGTGATGGACCCCGGTACTCAAGAGGAGTATGTCCATCATATAAGCTGCCCTTGCTCGGTAACAGAGCGATCCAAGATTCCGTAGCTCACCCATTCACTTGTCAGGACACAGCGTAGGGTGGCGCAAAACGTCAACTATTTATTGAAACACAGGCACAAAGAGATATACACTCTGGGACAATCTCCCCTTCTTTAATGACACAGGGAGGTCAAAATGTACATCCAGTAACATGAGACACAGGTACATTCAAACTTTTCAACAAATAATTCAATCAGTAACTGGGCACGTAGACAGCCTTATCAGCAGGAAGGACCGTGGGATAAATCCCCCCCCCTGGCAACTAATAGCTGACAGTGATATAATTAACATGAGCTAATTAACTAGTCACTTAAACCAGCCTAGGTGACCAGACAATTCGGCACCTACAGCCCTGATAGCGAAGTACTAAACAATACACATTATTATAAACACACATTGATGAGAAGACAGACAGAAACAATAGGGGATCAAATTAACAATGGGAGGAAGACATTTTAGAGGCACACTATGGGAGAGACCTACTTACAATAAACACATTATGACAGGCGACCCCAGTGGTTTGCGCTGATTACATTCAAGTGGTTGTTACCTACAGGTAAACTTATAATAAGGCTTAACTGTAGGTACCATGAATATCTCTGTCAGGGCTGGGCTCAGCCCTCCCCTTCGCAGAGCTCAGGCTGCTCAGCTGTCGGTTAATTACCAGTACTCTTCATTCCACTGTGACTCACCTGATGATCATATCCTGCTCGTCAGTCAGCCTTGCTGGGTATTTAAACTGCCTGGATCAGATCTCTTGTGCCTTTGCCTTGGTCAACATATCCAGAATCTCTCTGCTGTGTTTTCCTGTTAAAGATTTTAGTCTGGCTGACATCCCTTCTGGTTCCTGCTTCCATTTGCTGCTTCTGACTATTCTGATCTTTGGATTCCTGTTTTACTGACTTGTTCCGACTACCCGCTCTGGTTAACGAACCCTGGCTAAATTTTGACCATGTTTATTCTGTTTGTACTATTTTACCATTTTATTAAAAAGTGTGATTTTTACTGCACTTCTGTCTCAGTCTGATTCTTGGTTCCTGATAATGTCTTAAACTTGCACAGTTTAGGACCAAGAAGCGAAAAAGAAGGGGAAGGAAACCTCCAAACGAGGGTCCCAAGGACTTTAAAGGTGCTCCGTAATGATACTCCAACATACATAAATTATAAAGTAAAAAATCTATTCCCGCTTTGTACAGCTCGCCCCAAGTTCGACTGGAATTCATCCTAGGTAGACCTAAGTGAAATACGAGAGTATGGTATATACATAATACATAACCTTAATTACATATACACAAAGGCTATTCCTTTGTATAAAATAAAATAAAAACTAAAAACATACATTACTTTATTTCACCAAAATCTAAAAAATGAAATATTAAATACATACAACCTCATAGTAATGCCTCGTGGAAATTTCAGGAACCCTGGGAGCAAACCTCCAAAGGAAGGGGAAGAAAAAGCGAAGAACCAGGATTTGACACGTTCAAATTCTGTAATAGTCCTTGGT
>BLSH010019032.1:458270-468348 GCA_018402905.1 Glandirana rugosa | reverse complement strand
GCACCCATCAGTGCCACTACAGTGCCCATCAGTGCCACCACAGTGCCTCACAATAATGTAATAGGTAGTCAAATTAGATTCGAAATTTATGCCCCTAGAATGCCTGATGGTGCACCCTGCATGTTGGGCCTCTGTATGTGTCAGGCTGTGTAAAAGTGTCACACATGTGGTATCACCATACTCGGGACAAGTAGCAGAATGTATTTTAGGGTGAAATTTTTGCAGGGTACATGCTGTGTGTTAGAAATATTGTATAAATGGACAACCTTGTGTAAAAAAAAAATGCATTTTCATTTTCTTTCCACATTTTGCAAAAACCTGTGGAAAAAATGAACCGTCCAAAAGACTCATTATGCCTCAGAATATACGTTGGGGTGTTTACTTTCCAAAATGGGGTCATTTTTTGGGCGTTTCCATTGCCCTGGTGCTCCAGAACCTTCAAAAGTGCAAGAGGTAGTCAGGAAATTATATGTGTAATTTATGTCCTTAGAACGCCTGATGGTGCTCCTTGCATATTGGGCCTCTGTATGTGGCCAGGCTGGGTAAAAGTGTCACACATGTGGTATCACCATACTTGAGACGAGTAGCAGAATATATTTTAGGGTGAAATTTTTGCTAGGTACATGCTGTGTGTTAGAAATATTGTATAAATGGACAACCTTGTGTAAAAAAAAAATGCATTTTCATTTTCTTTCCACATTTTGCAAAAACCTGTGGAAAAAATGAACCGTCCAAAAGACTCATTATGCCTCAGAATATACGTTGGGGTGTTTACTTTCCAAAATGGGGTCATTTTTTGGGCGTTTCCATTGCCCTGGTGCTCCAGGACCTTCAAAAGTGCAAGAGGTAGTCAGGAAATTATATGTGTAATTTATGTCCTTAGAACGCCTGATGGTGCTCCTTGCATATTGGGCCTCTGTATGTGGCCAGGCTGGGTAAAAGTGTCCCACATGTGGTATCACCATTCTCGAGACGAGTAGCAGAATATATTTTAGGGTGAAATTTTTGCTAGGTACATGCTGTGTGTTAGAAATATTGTATAAATGGACAACCTTGTGTAAAAAAAAAATGCATTTTCATTTTCTTTCCACATTTTCCAAAAACTTGTGGAAAAAAATGAATCGTTCAAAAGACACATTATGCCTCATAGAATATACGTTGGGGTGTTTACTTTCCAAAATGGGTTCATTTTTTGGGCGTTTCCATTGCCCTGGTGCTCCAGGACCTTCAAAAGTGCAAGAGGTAGTCGGGAAATTATATGTGTAATTTATGTCCTTAGAATGCCTGATGGTGCTCCCTGCATGTTAGGGCTCTGTATGTAGCCAGGCTGTGTAAAAGTCTCACACATGTGGTATCACCATACTTAGGAGGAGTAGCAGAATGTGTTTTGGGGTGTAATTGGTGGCATGCATATGCTGGGTATGAGAAATAATCTGTTAATATGACAATTTTGTGGGGAAAAAAACTGAAAAAAAAAATCTTCATTTTGCAAAGAATTGTGGGAAAAAATAACAACTTCAAAAAATTCGCCATGCCTCTTACTAAATACGTTGGACTGTCTACTTTCCAAAAAGGGGTCATATTGGGGGTATTTGTACTTTTTTGTCTTGTTAGGGCCTCAAGAAATGAGATAGGCCGTCAGTGCATCAGGTGTGATCAATATTCAGTGATTGGCACCATAGATTGTAGACTCTATAACTTTCACAAAGACCAAATAATATCCACTAATTTGGGTTATTTTTACCAAAGATATATAGCAGTTTAAATTTTGGCCAGAATGTATGAAGAAAAATTACTAATTTGCAAAATGTTATAACAGAAATAAAGAAAAATGCATTTTATTTTACAAAATTTTCAGTCTTTTTCCATTTATTGCTCAAAAAATAAACACCCCAATGGCGATTAAATACCACCAAAAGAAAGCTCTATTTGTGTGGAAAAATGGACAAAAATTTCATATGGGTACAGTGTAGTATGACTGAGTAATTGTCATTCAAAATGTGAGAGCACTGAAAGCTGAAAATTAGTCTGGTTAGGGTTTAAGTGCCCAGTGGTCAAGTGGTTAAGGCACTTTGGAAGTGCTGTCCATTGAATTCAATGGCAGGGACATTTTTGGAGTAAAGCTCTCCAAACATACACCAAAGATGCTCCTTGCAGGACTTTTTCTACCACCCTGCAAGCGAACCGCCCCAGTGTGAAAGCACTCATTCAAATAAATAGGAGGCAGTTTTCAAGCGCGTTTCAGGCTCTATTTTTAACGCTAAAGCACCTGAAAACCACCTCAATGTGAATGGAGTCTTAGACCCCTTTCACACTGAGGTGCTTTACAGGCGCTATTTAGCTAAAAATAGCGCCTGTAAAGCACCTCAAAAGTCACTCCCTATCCACCCCAATGTGAAAGCCGGAGTGTTTTCACACTGGGGCGGTGCGCTTGCAGGACGTTACAAAAAGTCCTGCAAGCAGCATATTTGGGGCTGTGCAGTGAGCAGTAATATACCGCTCCTCCACCACCCCTGCCCATTGAAAACAATGGGCAGCGCTTCCGAAGCGGCTGCACACCGCCTCGGAAGCGCAGAGAGCTTGGGGGGTTAACAGTGCGCCGCTCCCACCGCCGTAACGCCGATCTAACAGCGGTAAATCCTCGCTGTGACTAGCGGGGATTTACTGCTAACGCTCCACCGCCCCCAGTGTGAAAGGGGCCTTACAGTTTCCTTCTTTTCATTTTCTCCTTTTTCTTATCTGTGCAGCCCACATGACTGTAGAGTCACACATGTGGGCATATACATAGTGGTAAATGAAACTCCTCTCCCTCCCTCCTTCCTACTCCATGTCCTCCTATTTCTAAACACTATGGAGAAGGGATATAGTATGCTGATTGATTACATTCACTAAGAACCTTGCAGATACCTGCTCAAGCTGTGAGATGGGCAGGCAGTCGGGTGTGGAAATGCAATGGCGGCAGGCCAGCGAACAAAGGGAAGAGTTTCGTTGGTTTAAAAAAGCATATATTGTTCAAAGTCATAATATAATATAGCTGTAGGGTAATGGAAAAGTCTAAAATTACAAGTAGTCTGAGTAGAAAAGTACTCTAAAATCTGCACCAAGGAAGGTAAAATACGCCTTCATAAAATCATACCTTGTGGTCATTAATGTAAAGTACTCGCCAGATTACAGCAGGTGGATCCGGTAGAGATGCTGTTAAAAAAACAGACAAGGCATATACATAAGGACCTGGGAAAAGAAAACAGACAGGCCAGATCCTGCAAATATACTCCCAAATGAATATAGCTCTATTAGACTGAATAAAGAGACTGGCCGCCATAGACATGCCAGGACGCCAGTCTAAGGCCAGTGGATGGTCTGACAGCTCTCTAGGAGGTAAGACTATTCCTGAACTAGGTGCTAGTCCCTTTATCCAGTCGAATAGAGCTATATCCATTTGGGAGTATATTTGCAGGACCTGGCCTGTAATACCATCTCCTTCATGAAGACATGTGCTTTATCCATGGCGGAGGGAGTGCTCACTAAAGACAGAAAGTGGGCCATTTTTGACAGATGATCCACCTCCACCAGAATAGTGGAAAACCCCTCTGAGGGGAGCAAATCCACTATCAAGTCCATGGATAACATCTTCCAAGGGTGGTTTGGGAATGGCAATGGTCTTAACAGGCCCCAAGCTAGAGTGTGACTACCTTTACTTTGGAGACAGGTTGTACAGGAACCCACATAATCCTTGCAATCTTGCCTCAGGTTAGGCCACCAGTATGATCACTGAATAAGATCAGTCATCCTATGGACCCCAAGCTGGTGATCTCCTTTTGATCCATTCATTCTGTGGGTTGTGTGCCCGCAGCCACGGAATTCCCTGAATAACAGGAAACATTGGCGAGCAAAGAACGTCAAAGCAGAGGAACTCCTGATGGACTGAGTCTATCAAGGTAAGAATGGATAAAATCTCTTGTGTAACAGGCACAGATCTAGGGGTGGTGCTATCAGCCACTTGAACTTCAAATTTCTGCTTCTTGGTTTGAAGGGGAATCCTAAATTCCCTTGCTAAAGTAGTGTCCATAAAACAGTTGCATGCCCCAGAGTCAATTATTGCCTCTCCTTTCACCACTTGTAAAGAGATATGGAGAAAAAGGTGAGTGGGGGAAGATCCAGAGACTTGAAAGCATGTATGGCCGTGGGGAGAGTACTTACCGGGTCTCACAGGACAGTTGCGAAGGAAATGTCTGGCACCTCCACAGTAGAAACAAAGATTGGCTTGCCTGTGTCATAGTCTTTCATCAGAGGTCAGAGCAGAACAAACCAAGCCAATCTGCATAGGCTCTCCTTCAGAAGTAGCTGTAGTGGAACAAGCAAGCACAGGTGCAGGAGCAGGTGGGACCTTAGGTAGAATCCATGAGGACTGGAAGGATTGTGATCGTTCCAACCGTTGCTCCTGCAGGCGTCTGTCAGGTTGGATCGCCAGCTGATTGAGCTCTTCTAGTGTAGAGTGGGTCTCTACTCTTGTCAGCTCACCTTTGAGAGCTTCAAACAGACCAAGCCAGTACTGACATCTAAGAGCGGCCTCGTTCCACCATGTATCTGCAGACTGTAAGGATTTGACGGTATCCATTTTGTATGTTAGGGTTCCACTTTAAATATCTGTTAGTCTGGCTTGTTTCTGGCCTTATCTTGAGAGAATGTCTTATGCTCGGTTCTCAAGAAAAAGCTGAAGTCAGCTAATCACACAATATACATTGTATCAATATTCTGCAGCTAATGTACCCTTTGTATCTTGTAACAATGGGCACCTGTTTTTACCAGTTTCTACTGCCTGATGATGTACGCATGTGCCATTTCTTGAATGATCTGTGACGTGCACTGCCATATAAAGGGTGCCTCCCATGCGTCACAATACACACAATTCCCTGCTTAACTATCGTTCTGTGTGTGTCTTTCTTATCTATGCAAATTATCTACAGACATGTCTGATAATCATAAAGGTGCCTGTCAGAGGTTCAGGAGCTAGCCGAGGATACAGTAATCCCTTCCTTTCAGCTGGGGGCTTGTCCTGGGATTTTGGGAACCACCTGCGGTAAGTAATATTTGTCTCTTTGACGGAGATTACATTGCCGTAGGTACGGGTGTCTCCAAGACCCATTTGAATCTGAAAGACTAAAAATAATATCCTCCTGTTGAGATAAAAGTAAAACTAACTGGCCAGTTAGAGTGCTCTGATAAGCACTTCGAGCCGTCTGGGACGCTCCAGTATATAGAGAAATATAAAAAATGCTTTGGTAAGCATTGGGGTTGTCTGGGACCCCTGGAAAAAAAGTTTCTTGTGGTAAGAAACAAAAGATAAAAAACGACGGCAGTCTAAGAAACACCGGGCGCGGTGCGTTTTTAGCTACCTGTTGATTAAGCCTTTTGGCCCTGACGTGGAGACAGGAGGGGCAGCTAATACCCATCCCTATTCCCAAGCGTTTTCTCCTCCTTTCCCTCCCCCCTTATCTCCCCCCTCATAGCCTGACTTCACCCCATTACTTCCTCCATCCCCCCCTTGCTGCCCTCCCATACCCCACCCTGACCAGTTTAATGAATCGCACCTATCTACCTACGCGCCGGGCTGCCAAACGCGTGACCAGTATAATGCTTTCTATTCACGTAATGGGGAGAATGGCTATAGAGACCACATGCATATCCAAACCTTATATTAATATATTTCAACTGGACACCAAGTAGTAGAAGGAACCTTAACATCCCTACGGCGCTTGGACCACAGTTCAATTTACGCCCTTATCTAATGATCTACGGATGTGAGCCCAGGTGACCGCGAACCATCTAGATTTGGAGGTACTTGTTTATTTGTTGCACTTCTTATTTACCTGCGGTTTTACTTCTATTTGTTACTATGTCTATGATACAGGATCATATGTGGTTATACGTACCATGTCTGTCTCTGAGATACTACGTGGTGTTAGTACACCTTTTTATTGTCTCTATTTGCCCGATACATGTACATTTTTATTGGTGCAAATTCGTTATTCTGTATCACTTCTGTTACTTGCAATTTCTAATAAAATTCTTTATTGGATAAAAAAAAAAAAACTACGGCAGTGCACTTCATGATTATATTTCATTTTCTCTCTCTTTCTGTCGCATGGAAATTGTTTTGAATGGCTTGTTCTGAGTGTGTGTGTGGTTTACTGTTTTATTTTCCCTCTGAAAAAGGTTCTCTAGTAATAAATCATAATAAGATTTTTCAGAAATTACATGAGTGTGAGTTAGAAATAGACCCATACACCCCCTAATGCCGTTCTCCAAGCCACCCTCCCTCTTATGTCCCGAAGCCTGCCAAACTCTATCCAAGTCTCACAAAAGAAAAAAAAAAAAAGTATGTGGATTGTAGAAGTCTCACTGTTTGAATGTGGGGGATGATGAGCTGGCCATGTTTTATGAAGAGGTTAAATGCATTCAGTTCTCCCTGTAGTGAATGTGATAACATAAGTTTCGCTACTTGAGAGAGATGATTTGGCCCCCCCCCCCTCTCCCCCTCGTTCTGTGTGTTTCTGTGTAGACGGATTCCTTCTCTTCTTTGATGTATTTATTTATTTCAGGTACTTGTATAGCGTTGTCGGTTTGCGCAGTGCTTTGTATGTATATTGTGTGTTCACATCGGTCCCTACCTTTGGGAAGCTTGTAATCTAATAGAGATATACTGTGTGAAGTGTAGGGCAATGTGTTCCGTTTTGAACAGCTATGGAATGCTAGTGTGACATGTGTTGCTCAAAAGTAAGTGATGGAAAAAAAAATAAAAACTTTGTAAAGTAAAGGACATTTTTAAATACTTGAAATGGTTAGTTTTGCTATGTAACTATTATTTGAAACAAAGGAAAAAAATGGCTGAGACCAGCCGACTCCCTGTAAATTCCTAAAAGGTAGCCATGATTATTATAATTATTTAAATGTTTAGTTCTCCATTCCAGCCTATTGGGCGTGGAAAGGGAAAAGGCTCCACCCACTGATAAAAACCGGGTTGTACCATTTAATGAAAATCATTTGAACAAGACAGTTGACTAAGTAAAGACCAGGCTTAGATCATCTTTACTTAACAGCATATGATAGGACAATAGTGAATGATCACTGGAGATGTATGTGTATGTATGTATCGTTTTGATTAATGATTGTAATGAAGTGTGATACTTTAAAATACAACACTAATGAT
Source organism: Glandirana rugosa (assembly GCA_018402905.1). Lineage (NCBI taxonomy): Eukaryota > Metazoa > Chordata > Amphibia > Anura > Ranidae > Glandirana > Glandirana rugosa. The sequence goes on along the minus strand of BLSH010019032.1, from coordinate 461,138 downwards.
TGTTTTAGAAGTTTTTGTTAATACAGAAATGACCACATTTATTTCTACAAGTTTTCAAGTAATGTATGGAAAGAGGTTTAAATAGGAAAATCAATGGATTTGGTGATGTATAATTTTGTGCAAAATGTTATGAACATACTATAAAGGTTATGGTGAATTATTATTGATCATTTTTTTATGGACGTCCTTTAATGAAAATCCACGTGGTGATAATTAATTAATTATGAATTTATTTCATATGGGTAGAAAAGAGTGCACTCTTATTAAACAATATGGCCATATGTTTTGTATTTTGTGATTTATATGTGTTTATTGCTAACCAGTTGTTTATTTCTAGGAGGGAAATGTAATGATGATTCACTAAGATCTTTCATTTTGTTTAGTTTCTAGAAAAAATAAGGCATCAATCCACTGGTCTGATATGGTTTGATGTCTGAGAACTAAAGATGAAGATTACAGCACACATTGACAGCTTGCATCACCATAATTGTTTATATTTAGTTTATTTATTTAAACATTAATATCAAAACCACAAAGAAGGGTGGGATTGTAGTGCAATCCACCAAGGTCCCAATAATTTCCTTCCTAACACTGATTGTGACACCCACAGCCCACCTCCAGGTAGGACAAAGTATGGGCAGAAAATTCCTTTGATGTTGGTCCCATTTTCCTGCACCCCCTACAAGGCCACTCTTAAGGCATGGACAACATCTGTGTACCATAAACAGTATCCTTTATCAAAAGAAAAGGAGGAAGGTATTGCTCTAGTAGTAGCTACAGATTTGTACAGGATCTGAGAGCCATGAATGAACTTGTGGTCCCCATTGCCCCAATAGTGCAAGATGTGCCATCACTCCTGTCCTCCATTCCATCCGATGCAGAGTGTTTTACAGTGATTGATCTGGCAAATGTTTTTTTTCGTCACTGTGGATAAGGAGACACGGCCAATCTTGACCTTGTGTTTAAAGAATTGCCAACTTATCTGGTGTAGAATGCCCCAGGGCTATGTGGACTCACCTGCAGTCTACTCGATTGTGCTACAGGCCACACTGAGGTCCTGGACTTCCCGTCATGGTTCGGTCCTACTTCAAATCAGGCAGCCGGACAGGAGGACAGTGTGGATCTCATAAACTGTGTATTTGAAAGTGGTCATAAAGTGTTTAGAAAGAAATTGCAGTGGTGCCAGGAAACTGTTGTGTACCTTGGTTTTGTCCTCACAAAAGGAGAAAGGAAAGTTAGTCACAAGAGAGCTGCGGCTCTCGTGGGTCTGCCCCTCCCATTGACCAAGAAGGACATGCTTACCTTCCTTGGCATGATTGGTTACTGTCGCCAATGAATACCTGACTGTTCCTACTATGACAATCTCCTGAGACATGCCACAGGTTCTGATATGCCAGATTGTGTAAACTGGTCAAAGGAAATGTGTAATACTTTTGTGTCAAAGGAAATGTGTAATGCTTTTGTGTATTTGAAAAATGCTATAGTAACGTCCCCTTGTCTAGGCCTGCCTGATTCCAGGGACAACTGTAAAACGATGGCGGGAGTCCTAGCTCAGGAACATGGAGGCAAGCTCCGCCCTGTTGTTTTTTTCCTCAAAGATGGTTCCAGTACAGGTTCAAGGCATGCCTGCGTGTCTCAGAGCTTTAGCATCCTGTGTGATGGTGGTGGAAATGGCTGCATCATTCACTCTGGGACAGGATACGACTTTACACACCCAACATATGTCGGCCCAAAGGCTTAGTGGTTAAAAGGTTATACTGCTCTCCAACCCTAAGCTAAAGATAAAATATGTTTCTCCTATCTCAGGCCCCGCCCCAATACTCAATGTTTTGTTAGAATTAAAGGGAGAACAGGATGAGATTGTTCCACAACATGATTGTTTGGATCTCATCCATCAGGACAAGTCCCCAAGACAGGACATGTCTTCTGTGGCCCTTCCAGATGCACAGAATGTGTTTGTGGATGGCTCTTGTTCAAGGCCCAATGACAACACATATCATGCAGAATATGCTGTTGTACAATTACCAGACAAAATTCTAGAGGCAAAATCAATGCCTTACCAGTCAACCCAGGCTGCAGAACTGATAGCCCTCACAAGAGCTTGCCAGCTCTTTGAAGGACAAGATGTGCATATTTTAAAGAAATAATAAAAGCTATACAGCTACCTAGGTCCATTGCCATTTTACATTGCAGGGCACACATAGGCCAGCAAACTGATATAGCCAAAGGAAACGCCCTAGCAGATAAAGCAGCAAAGGAAGCCACATCCACTCAAAATGCAACCACCCAAATGCCTTTGCTCATGTCAGAAATGCTATTTTTAGACCAAATATTGCAAGATTTACAGACATATGCCATGGACATAGATTGGATTGGGGAGACCATGCATTCCAAGCCTCCCATCCCTTGTCAAGGCATATGCCTCCCCTCCCTTGTCAAGGCATATGTCTCCAGATGCATCATATGTATCAGAAAAAAAGCATGAACAAAAAAAATGAACACCTTATATACCCAACAACACCGTTCACTCACCTACAGATAGACTTTACACATATGCCAAAGGTGGGTAAGAGACAGGAGTACCTTTTGGTGATCGTGGGTATGTTTTCACGATGACCTGAGGTCTTTGTAACCACAAGAGAAGATGCCCAAGCAGTTGTAAAAATTCTTACACAAGAGATTGTTCCCAGGTGGGGATGTCCGCTCTAGATTAACTCAGACAATGGCTCTGCGTTTGTGGCCAAGGTCTGGTAAGGACTCTTAAAATTGACTGGAAGTTTCACATACCTTATCACCACCACTATTCCATACACTTTGAAGGTCAGTTAAAATTCTCAGGAATGGTCTGGAACCGGTGTTTGCGTCTCG
>BLSH010019032.1:428000-444918 GCA_018402905.1 Glandirana rugosa | reverse complement strand
TCTGCAACTCAAAGCAGCGGTATGTGAAATCTCTAATTTCTGCTATCTGTCCTCAGAGCAACAGCACAGACAGCAGTAGTAAAGTAATCTATCTCAGGATGCAGGATCAGGTCTTAAAATGGCTAAAATCTGTCCCTCACGCCGTCAGCTACCTTTCCCTATACTAACCCAAGGAGCATGTGACTGCAGCACTGTGACTCCAGCTTATAAAGAGGCTGGGTCACATGATGCACCGGCCAATCACAGCCATGCCATTAGTAGGCATGGCTGTGATGGCTTCTAAGGGCAAACCAGTGAAACGCTTGTTGATTGGCTGCCCTGCAGCTTCTCAACACGTGGAGTAAAATAGCAGAACCCCGGACCGAACCCGAACGATTTTTGAAATGTCCGGGTCCGGGTCCGTGCCACGGACACCCTAAAGTTCGGTACGGACCCGAACGTTACAGTCCGGGTTCGCTCAACACTATTTATGAGCAAATCTGGCATCAGATGAGGCATGAACTTCTACCTGTTATTCTTAGAGAATGTGTGAACATACAGTAAGACCAGGTGGCAGCATTGCAGATCTGTGAAACAGTATCCTTAGGGCTTCCACCTCATCCCTTTAAACCCGAACACATATTAATTACACAGGTTCTGTGGCTGATTAAGGTGGTAATTAGGCCTCATACACACAGGATGTTAAAAAAACCTCCTAAAAAAGTCAGTAGCTTTTAGTGACTTTTTTCAGCTTTTTTGAGCATATTTGCAGAAGCGTTTTTGGACGTTTTTCCATGCTAACTTTAAGCTGCGTTTCTTGTGCCTCTATTCAAATCAAAGGTTTCCTATGGCCCATGGTCTGAATATAAGTTGCACCAGAAATCGGGGGTATGGGTCTTAAGGGGAACCCCGCGCCAATTTAAAAAAAAAAAAATGGCGTGGGGTTCCCCTCAAAATCCATACCAGACCCTTATCTGAGCACATAGCCTGGCAGGCCAGGAAAGGGGTTGGGGACGAGCGAGCGCCCCCCCCCCCCTCCTGGACCATACCAGGCCACATGCTCTCAACATGTGGGGTGAGTGCTTTGGGGCGGGGGCACCTTGCCCCCATGTTGTTGTTGGGGTCTGCGGGTGGGGGCTTATCGGAATTTGGAAGCCCTCTTTAACAAGGGGGCTCCCAGATGCCAGGCCCCCACCCTATGTGAATGAGTATGGGGTATATTGTACCCCTACCCATGCACCTAAAAAAAGTGTAAAAAAAACCCCACACTACACAGCTTTTTAAAGTATTTTATCTGTCTTCTCCTTATGTTCTTCTTCCCATGTTGACACAACGCGATGTCCCGGACTAATGCCGTGTCCGCGCTCTGCATCGACTTATATCGACAAAGGGCGGGGCCACGGGTGACGTCATCCTGAGGCTCCACCCACTTATGACATCACCACCCGGGGGCATGATGGGCGGTGATGTCATAAGGGGGGCGAGACCTCCTGATGACATCACCATGTGGCCTCGCCCCTTGTCAAAATAAGTCAATGCAGAGCGCGGATACGGCATTAGTCCGAGAGATCGCATTCTGTCAACAAGGGAAGAAGAACAGAAGAAGAAGACAGAAGAAAAGGCAAAAGAGCAGAAAACAGAAGACCCGGCAGAAGAAAGAAGACCCCCTCAGAAGAAAGAAGAACCCACAAAAGAGCAAAAGAAAGAAGATGCCGGAGAGGGGAGAAGAAATCGGAGGGAGAAGATGACGGAGCTGATTTAAAAAAATTTTTAAAAAGCTGTGTAGTGTGTTTTTTTCCCCACACCCTTTCCTGGCCTGCCAGGCTGCGTGCTCAGATAAGGGTATATTTTGGGGGGGCCCCATGAATTTTTTTTTTTAATTTTGGCGCGGGGTTCCCCTTAAAATTCATACCAGACTGAAGGGTCTGGTATGCTCTTGGCGGGAACCCCATGCAAATTTTTTTTTCATTTTTTTTGCGGGGGTTCCCCTTCAAGATCCTCAGCACACAAGTCGCACCGCAAGTCGGATAATCTGGTGCGACTTTTATGCAAATCAATGGGCTCCCATAGGGAACCATTGATTTTGAATAGAGACAGAAACGTCTGATGTGGCTTAACGCTGCGTATACAACGTTAAGCTGCATTTTGTGCGTTTTTCAGCATTAGAGCGTTTTTACAGCTGGAAAATGTCTCTCAGAACCCACTTGTCTTGTTTTTTTTTTTACAGCTCCAAAATGCCCCAGCTAAAACCAGTTGATAACAGCCTATGTGTGCATGAACACATAGGATAACATGATGGGGAGTTTATTGACTGTAGAAAAAAAACATCTGCAGCTAAAAACATCGGCTGTAAAAAACGTCAAAAAACGTCCTGTGTGCATGAGGCCTTAAACTCACTTAGGGCCTTATCTGCATTAAATTAGACTCAGAACCTGTGTAATTCATATGTGTTGGTGTTTAAAGGGATAAGGTGGCAGCCCTAATCCAGATGCCAAAAAGCCCAGGCCATGAAGCATTAATAGGCTTAGAAGCAGACCTTAACAGAAAAGGGTGGAACCTTATCCTTAAAGTGATATTAAAGTGGTTGTAAGCCCTCACATACAGTATCTCACAAAAGTGAGTACACCCCTCACATTTTTGTAAAATATTTTATTATATCTTTTCATGTGACAACACTGGAGAAATTACACTTTGCTACAATGTAAAGTAGTGAGTGTACAGCGTGTATAACATTATACATTTGCTGTCTCCTCAAAATAACTCAATACACAGCCATTAATGTCTAAACTGCTGGCAACAAAAGTGAGTACACCCCTAAGGGAAAATGTCCAAACTGGGCCCAAAGTGTCAATATTTTGTGTGGCCTACATTATTTTCCAGTCCTGCCTTAACCCTCTTGGGCATAGAGTTCAGCAGAGCTTCACAGGTTGCCACTGGAGTTCTCTTCCACTTCTCCATGACGACATCAAGGAGCTGGTGGATGTTAGAGACCTTGCGCTCTTCCACCTACCATTTGAGGATGCCCTACAGATGCTCAATGGGGCTGAGGTCTGGAGACATGCTTGGCCTGTCCATCACCTTTACTCTCAGCTTCTTTAGCAAGGCAGTGGTCATCTTGGAGGTGTGTTTGGGGTCGTTATCATGTTGGAATACTGCCCTGTGGCCCAGTCTCTGAAGGGAGGGGATCATGCTCTGCTTCAGTATGTCACAGTACATGTTGGCATTCATGGTTCCCTCAATGAACTGTAGCTTCTCAGTGCCGGCAGCACTCATGCAGCCCCAGACCATGACACTTCCACCACCATGCTTGACTGTAGGCAAGACACACTTGTCTTTGTATTCCTCACCTGGTTGCCGCCACACACGCTTGACATCATCTGAACCAAATAAGTTTATCTTGGTCTCATCAGACCACAGGACATGGTTCCAGTAATCCATGTCCTTAGTCTGCTTGTCTTCAGAATACTGTTTGCGGGCTTTCTTATGCATAATTGTTAGAAGAGGCTTCCTTCTGGGATGATAGCCATGCAGACCAATTTGATGCAGTGTGCGGCGTATGGTCTGAGTACTGGCAGGTTGACCCCCCACCTCTTCAACCTCGGCAGCAATGCTGGCAGCACTCATACGTCTATTTCCCAAAGACAACCTCTGGATATAATGCTGAGCATGTGCACTTAACTTCTTTGGTCGACCATGGTGAAGCCTGTTCTGAGTGGAACCTGTCCTGTTAAACCGCTGTATGCTCTTGACCATTGTGCTGCAGCTCAGTTTCAGGGTCTTGGCAACCTTCTTATAGCCTATGCCATCTTTATGTAGAGCAACAATTCTTTTTTTTCACATTCTCAGGTGTACTCACTTTTGCGAGATACTATATACCCAGTGAAGTAACTGGCCTCCGGTGATACACAGAGATGAAACAAATCCTCCTACAAAAATTGTACCTGTTTATCTACAGTCGTCTTTCCCCTACATTCATTCAAAGTGCAGAATTTACACAGGATCTCTCAGCTCTGAAAATCAGGGGGAGGAGAGCTGAAGTTACATTAGTGAGGAGAGCTCTGAAAGCTGATTGGAGGGGAGGGATACACCCCCTTCACACAGCACCCAGGAACAGAGCTGAGGCTATTAATCAGCTGGAGGTCCCCACCCTCATTAACATTTTACTCTTGGTGACAGAAAAACTTGTCAGGAGTGATTCATGCTGATAGCACAGGAGGGAAGCAGCAGACAGAAATGAAACTTATTGCTCTGGATTGAGATAAATATACACTATAAAGGGATATGCTTTGTTCATATTTCAGTTCTGAGGTTTTCAACCACTTTAAACTCACAACTATTAAATACCGCTGATCATTATATATGTATGTACATAAAACTTATCTGAATCTGAAGTAATAAATACATGTCATATACTGAAGTCTGCACTTGATTCTTGTGTAAAAATAGCTGGAGGAGGTGCTGCTGATTACAGCAGTAGTCACACCCCTCCAGCCAGGGCCATCTTTAATATTGATTGGACCCTGGGAAAACATGTTCTTGGGCCCTCTCAAATCCACTTATCAACTATCTGCAGGCTAAAGGGGAAACTGCCTTGGGCCCCACAACAATGACTGGGCACAGGGCAGCTGCCCTTTTTGCCCTGTGTTAAAGACGGCCCTGCCTCCAGCCTGTGTATATTGTATGTGGGGAGGACTAACAGGGAGGTGATGCCTCCATCAATAATCCTATAGATCTGCTCAAACGACTAGAACACATTGACATGGAGGAGGAGAGAGGGAGGGGCTTGGCAATGAACTGAGAACTGACCACATTCAGTATACGCCCATAAACATAATTCAATAGTCACGTGGGCTGCTGAGACTAGGAGAAAGGAGGAAGAGAACAGCTTCCTTGTTCACTGAAATCTGGAGTATGCGCTGTAGAGGTGGCAATGATACTTTAAGACCATAAGCTTGGATGATGATCTACAAGGAGAATATGTTCTCTTAGTGCTTACAGTGTGGAGTCCCAAACACATGCACTGTAAGTACTGATGAAAAATTATAGAAACTGAATGAACAAGTCTGCTTAAATGAGAAAAAATTAAATAGTGCTTGTTCCGGGGGTGCTGGTCCAAAGTGGATGAAACCACGCAATGATTATATAAGGCAATGACTGCGTGAGGTAAGCAGCTGTAGAAAATCAGGGATGGATGGTTGGATGGATGAATGAGAGTGGAGAGTTGGATCAGACAGATCTGCAGCTGGGACACATCAAGAAGAATCTCTAAATGGATGGAGGATGATTGGATGGATGGAAGAATGGATGGATGGATGGATGATGGAGTGGATGAGTGGATCACAGGTTCTGCAGATCAGATAAATCAGACCAGGGAGGATCTTTAGCAGTATATGGAGAACATAAATGGCCAGGAATTAGCAAATCCATCATGACATTTATTAAAAACAATAATAGCACACTTACATAAGAGCAGGAAAAGTGCTGCTGGATCACGGAAGAAACCCAATGTCAATAGGGTGAAAGCAAGAGTCTGCAGAGTGGCAGCAGCTGTCAAGGACCTGGGAGCCGGACCCGCTGGGAGATGGAAACAGCAGAAGCATCAACGGCCTTCCTCGGTGATCATGGCAGACACGAGAATGTGAAGAGGGCATGTACAGCGCATTTCGGAGGCCCTCCTCCTTTTTCAAGTACTTTAAAAAGGATATGGGGCCTCCAAAAAGCATTTTACACTCCCTCTTCACATTCCCATTCATTCCCATACCTGCCATGATTGCCAAGGATGGCCGTTGATGCCGCCGCTGTTTCCATTTCCCAGCGGGTGTGGAGCACGGAACTTTACAAGGATCATGTGGGATGATAAAGAAAGAGTCATTCTTTCTAAAAGAAGCAGTTGTTATGAGATATACATGCGCAGTATGTTCTGCATCCAGACTATGATGCACTGTCCTGGTTGATGGAAAAGGTCAAAACCACCATGGGAAGAAAAGAGGCCTCAACACCACTTTACAATCACTTTAGGGTCAAACGATCACCTTGTAAAACAACCCATTAAGTTTAAAATAATGAAGGGCAAAACATTTGTGTATAGATATAAAAAAAATTATAAATGCCTTTTCCCCCTTTTTTTTTAAGTGATCACATTCCCTGTGTTCTCAGCTGCATAAGAGCTGGGGGAGGAGAAGCAACAGCACACTGAGATTCACAGTGAAATGCTGTGCAGGGTTTGTGCGTCAGGGCAAGTCTTATCATTGGAGGAGAGAAGGCTGAGTTCCCAGCATAGGTAGAGAACTGACCACAGTGTGTTCTCCTGCTTAGTGTGGTCAGTTTTTAATAGGAAAGCAAGGGGACTGGCAGGATTTCACACATAGGAAGAGAACTAAGAGAAAAGAACACTTTATCATGCAAGTTCATGGTACAGCAGGCACATATCAGAAATATAAAATGTTGGGGTAACAAACATTTTAGGTAGGACCAAAAGTGGTTCTTTGCAGGACTGGTTTTTGAAAAATTTGGCGAAGTGCAGAGTGTGCAGCGTGAGACAGCGTGTGTGTGGGAGCTGCAGGAGCTGCGGACCCGACCCGCCCCCCCCCACCGAAACCGGGAGGCGGCGGCTGAATAGCAGGACAGCTGCACGGAACAGTGACCTGTACCGACAGAGGAGGCGGGCGGCTGGGAGTAGTGACAGGCAGAGGTAGAAGGCACTCTCAACCCCCCATGACCAAAGGAGGAGGCGGGGGACTGGGTGATTTAACAGGAGGGGAGGGACGGGAGAGGCGGCAGGAGAGGAGTGACCGGGGGCAGTATCCCAAGAAGCGGATCTGAAGACAGAGGAGGTGGGCGGTGGAAGACTGACAAGGAGAGACAGCAGTGAGTGCAGATCGCACCGTGTGACGGAGCCAGGAGGGGGGGAGGCTAAGGCAGAGACTGACGAGCTGCAGTATCAGATTACAGAGGCTAAACAGTCTGACTGTGTGAGACCTGTGTATTGTGAGACCTGTGTATTGTAAGTACCTAAGTATTGGGAGTACCGGCGTATTGGGAGTACCTGAGTATTGAGGGTGCCTGAGTATTGAGAGTACCTGAGTATTGGGGGTACCTGAGTGTTGAGAGAACCTGAGTATTGGGGGTACCTGAGTGTTGAGAGAACCTGAGTATTGGGGGTACATGAGTGTTGGGAGTACCTGGTTATTGAGAGTACCTGAGTATTGAGAGTAACTGAGTATTGGAGGTACCTGAGTGTTGGGAGTACCTGAGTATTGGGGATACCTGAGTGTTGGGAGTACCTGAGTGTTGGGAGTACCTGGGTATAAGGAGTACCTGAGTGTTGGGAGTACCTGGGTATAAGGAGTACCTGAGTGTTGGCGGTACCTGAGTATTGAGAGTACCTGAGTGTTGGGAGTACCTGAGTGTCGGGAGTACCTGAGTGTTGGGAGTACCTGAGTGTCGGGAGTACCTGAGTGTCGGGAGTACCTGAGTGTTGGGAGTACCTGGGTATAAGGAGTACCTGAGTGTTGGGAGTACCTGGGTATAAGGAGTACCTGAGTGTTGGGAGTACCTGGGTATAAGGGTACCTGAGTGATGGGAGTACCTGGGTATAAGGAGTACCTGAGTGTTGGGAGTACCTGGGTATAAGGAGTACCTGAGTGTTGGGAGTACCTGGGTATAAGGAGTACCTGAGTGTTGGGAGTACATGGGTATAAGGAGTACCTGAGTGTTGGGAGTACCTGGGTATAAGGAGTACCTGAGTGTTGGGAGTATTGTTAGTACCAAAATATTAGGTGAATATCTGAGTATAGGGAGTACCGGTGCATAGCAAGTACCAGGGTATCAGGTGAGTACCTGAGTAATATAGTGTGAGTACCCGAGTGTGGTGTGAGTACCCGAGTGTGGCGTGAGTACCCGAGTGTGGCGTGAGTACCCGAGTGTGGCGTGAGTACTAAGTGCTGTGAGACCCTGTGTACTGTGAGTATTAGAGGCAGGCAGCCAGCGGTTAGGTAAGAACGTTGTTTCCCTGGAAGCCCAAGTTCTGAATCGAAGGAAGCAACTGTCAACACTGAGACGACTCTCCAGACTTAAGGAGAGTTGGGATCGTACTCGGCAGGTGCCGGCAGGGGCCAGCACAGAGGCGGGTGGAGACATAGAGGTGCAAGCACCAGAACAGAGTAGTTGGGTGACAGTTAGGAAGGGTAGAAGGGAAAGAGTCAGGGAGGCTGACCCTGGGCTGGAGCATCCCAATAGGTACACCACATTGTGTGATATTGCGGAAACCAGCCAGGAATCGGCATCGCTGGAGCAGGGTGGCGCCCCTAGCTGCCAGGGGAGTAACTCCTCCAGCGAGGGTGGGGGTGAAGTCAGGCGAAAGGTAAGGCAGATTGTGGTGATGGGGGACTCCATTCTTAGAAACACAGAGAGGCCAATCTGTCACAAGGACCTAAAGCACCGAACTGTAAACTGTTTACCGGGTGCTTGGGTTCGGGACATCACGGATCAGGTGGACAGATTGCTGGGAGGGGCTGGGGAAGACCCGGCTGTCATGGTGCATGTTGGCACCAATGACAAAGTTAGAGGTACAAAGATTTCAGGGACCTAGGAGCAAAATTGAGGCTTAGGACCTCCAAGGTAGTATTCTCAGAAATACTACCGGTACCTCGAGCCACACCAGAGAGGCAGCGGGAGATTAGGTAAGTCAACAAGTGGCTGAGGAGCTGGTATAGAAAGGAGGGTTTCGGGTTCCTGGAGAACTGGGCCGATTTCTCAATCGGTTATGAGCTCTATAGAAAGGATGGGCTGCACCTAAATGGGGAAGGTGCAGACCGGCTGGGGATGAGGATGGCCAAAAAGTTAGAAGGGCTTTTAAACTAGGCAATGGGGGGGAGGGTCCAGACTTACTAATAGCCAGAGGGGAACAAAGTCCAGCGGGTAGTATTGGGGGTAGCAGTGATAGGCCGGATAAGGAGGCTAAATCCGAGGCAAGTAGTGTAACAAGTCCTACATGCAAACAAGGAATACCCAGCAAGGAAACAGTAGGCGTCCAGACAAAACTACGTGGCTTGTTCACTAATGCCAGGAGTCTGGCAGACAAGATGGGAGAACTAGAGCTGCTACGGTATGAGGTGGAATTCGATTTTGTGGGAATTTCGGAGACTTGGTTCAACAGCTCTCATGATTGGCTGGCTACCATTCAGGGGTATTCCCTATATCGCAGGGATAGGGAGGGCAAAAAAGGGGGAGGAGTATGCCTGTATATAAAAAATTACATTCAAATTAATGTGAGAGATGACATTACTAGTGGATCTGGGGAGGAAGTCGAAGCCTTATGGGTAGAGTTACAAAGGGAGGATACCAGGGGGAAAGTAATATTGGGAATATGCTATAGGCCCCCTAATCAGAGGGAGGAGGGGGAGGTGGGCCTCCTATCACAATTAGGAATAGCGGCTAGGATGGGAAGCGTTATTATAATGGGAGATTTTAATTATCCAGATATTGACTGGGAGGAAGGTACTGCACGTTCAGCTAAGGCTCGCCATTTCCTAAATGTCCTGCAGGATAATTTCATGGGTCAGGTAGTAAATGTACCAACAAGAGATAAAGCATTATTGGACCATCTGATTACTAATAACACAGACCTGATCACAGACATGGAAGTAAGGGGCAAGCTGGGAAATAGCGATCACAGGTCAATTAGTATAAGTTACACAAATAGGAAACGCAAGGGGAATACAAAGACACTGAATTTTAAAAGAGCCAACTTCCAGAAACTACGCTCCTTGCTGGAAGATGTTAACTGGGATAAAATTCTAGGAACAATGAATGCGGAGGAAAAATGGGAGTGCTTCAAGAACATACTAAACAAAGGTGTTAGCCAGTGTATCCCAACAGGAAATAAAATTAAAAGAGCTAATAAAAGACCAGGATGGCTTAACTCCAACATAAAGGCACACATAAAAGCAAAAAAGAAGGCCTTCAAAAAATACAAGGAGGCGGGGTCTCAGTCAGATTTTCAGAACTACGAAACACGCAATAAGGAATGCAAAGGTGCAATCAGAGCAGCTAAGATAGAACATGAAAGACACATAGCTGAGGAAAGTAAAAAGAATCCCAAGAAATTCTTTAAGTATATAAATAGTAAGAGAGGGGGGTCAGATCATATTGGCCCAATAAAGAATGATGCAGGTATTTTGGTTACAGAGGATGGAGAAATGGCAAAGGTGTTAAACTCATTTTTCTCCTCAGTATTCACAAAGGAAACGGGGGGCTCAATTATTCAGAACTACAATGCTGGTCCTCATGACACATCACAGGAAGCACCCTTGTGGCTGACTGAGGATAAAATCAGGAATAGGCTTGAAAAACTGAACACCAATAAGTCACCGGGCCCAGATGGCTTACACCCAAGGGTCCTTAAGGAACTTAGCCAAGTTATTGCCAGACCCTTGTACCTAATCTTTAAGAGCAGTTGTCTGACTGGTATGATACCAGCTGATTGGAGGAAAGCCAATGTGGTACCAATATATAAAAAAGGACCAAGATATATCCCTGGGAACTACAGACCAGTTAGCTTAACATCAATAATTTGCAAGCTCTTGGAGGGAATAATAAGGGATTATATACATGATTATTGTAATGAGAACGGTATCATTAGCGGTAATCAACATGGTTTCATGAAGAATCGTTCTTGCCAAACCAATCTATTAACCTTCTATGAGGAGGTGAGCTGCCACCTAGATAAAGGAAGGCCTGTAGACGTGGTGTATCTGGACTTTGCAAAAGCATTTGTTACAGTCCCCCATAAACGTTTACTGTACAAACTAAGATCCCTCAACATGGAGCAAAGGGTGAGTACCTGGATTGAAAACTGGCTGCAGGGGAGAATCCAGAGGGTGGTGATAAATGGGGAATACTCAGAATGGTCTGGTGTAGAAAGTGGGGTTCCCCAAGGTTCTGTCTTGGGACCAATCCTATTCAACTTATTCATAAATTATTTGGAGGATGGGGTGAACAGCTCAATCTCAATATTTGCGGATGATACCAAGCTAAGCAGGGCAATAGACTCTCCACAGGATGTGGAAACCTTGCAAGAAGATCTGAATAAATTAATGGGGTGGGCAGACAAATGGCAAATGAGATCTAACGTAGAAAAATGTAAGATAATGCATTTGGGTACCAAGAACATGAACGCAAACTACTCACTAGGGGGGAGAGCCCCTGGGGGAAACTAGGATGGAAAAAGACCTAGGGGTCCTAGTAGAGAACAGGCTCAGCAGTGGCATGCAATGCCAGGCTGCTGCAAGCTAAGCTAACAAAGTGTATAATTCTCCCACTATACAAGTCTCTGGTGAGGCCGCACCTGGAGTATGCCGTCCAGTTCTGGGCACCAGTCCTCAGGAAGGATGTCCAGGTATTGGAAAGGGTTCAGAGAAGGGCCACAAAGCTAATTAAGGGATTGGAAGACCTTAGTTATGAGGAAAGATTACAAGCACTGAACTTATTCTTTCTGGAGAAGAGACGCTTGAGAGGGGATATGATTTCAATGTACAAATACTGTACTGGTGACCCCACTATAGGGACAAAACTATTCAGCGCAAGGGAGTACAGAAATACACGCGGCCATTCACTAAGAATAGAGGAAAGGCGGTTTCACCTTAAAATGCGTAGAGGTTTCTTTACGGTAAGAGCAGTCAGAATGTGGAATTCTCTTCCACAAGCAGTAGTTTTTGCTGGTAGTATGGATAAATTCAAAAAACTACTAGATGCACACCTAAGGGACCACAACATTGAGGGATATACAATGTAATACTGACATAAAAGCACACACATAGGTTGGACTTGATGGACTTGTGTTTTTTTTCAACCTCGCTGACTATGTAACTATGTAACTATGACTGCTAACTCAGAAACATGCCTCCCATCAAGAAACAGGTGAACACACTGGGGAAAGAGGGAGCCGATATATGAGAAGCACCTTGAAAATAGGTCTTAATCAAAGAATAGGAAGCACGTGATCTCTGGAAAAAGATTGTGCCAAGATATGGCACTTGATGGAATAATTCCTGGGATAAAAGCTTCTTTTCTTGCATGAAGTGAAGTACGTTCACATCCGATGGTAGAGCTTGTGGAAAAAAAGTTCCTGGCTTTTGACACTGTGCAGATCACCAATTCAAAGACACCCCTGTCTCTCAATACTTGGGCTTCAACAGCTATAGCATTAAAGTCTGCAACCGTGAAGCAGTATTATCAACCAGTCCCTGAAACAGAAGGTCCTGATGAACTGAAAGAGTCCATGAAGCATCTTCCAGGAATCAGATGAAGTCAGAATGCCACATCAACTTTGGCCAATCCGGAGCTATGAGAATGACCAGAATGAATGCCCCACATCTCAATCCTGTGGTATGGACAAGGAAGGAGTCAAGGGGGAAAGGCATATATCAGGATTTACTAATAACAGGAAGTCACCCAAGAAAACCATTGCTTCTGCCAGAGGATCTCTGTACTTAGAGACAAACTTGTTGGTTGTTTTTGAACCTTGACGCTAGGAGGTCCACATCCAGCATCACCCTCCATATCCTGGAACACCTCCACATGTAGAGACCACTCCCCTGGATCCTAGTCCAGTATGTGAATAGTAGACAAGTCTGGGACATAAAGTTCTGGCCAAAACTTGATCTTTTCTACTTCTCTTGTGGTGGCAGGACTTCTGGTTGCTCACTGATCATTGGTGTACGCTACTGATGTGGCATGATCTGACTGGATCCTGATTGGATTACCCTCCAGTCAGGGTTTCAAACAAGGTAGGGACAACCAAATCACTCAGAGCTCCAGAACAACTGATCAGGAAATCAGATTCCTCCGACATCCAAGTTCCCTGAACTGACAAGGTATCTAGGCCTCCTCCCCAGTCTGTCAGGTTAGAATCCATTGTGAGAATCTTTAAAAAGATTGTAAGGAAGTATTTCTCCAACTCTAGAACTGAATTTCTGAGCCTCAAGGCCAGAGACATTCTGGCCCTCATTATTGTTGGTGAATTTGTTTGTACAGAGACTGAACAGGCTTGTTCAGCGATGGCATTATGTTGAGTTGTACTGACCTTATATAGAACTATGCGAAGAGGACTGCCTCGGATGAGGCTACCATCAGACCCTAAATTCTCATGCAGAATTGAAGATTTGGGCGACTACTGAACTGAAGAGTTTGAGTATGGGAGTGAAGAGATAGGTGTTCATTTTGGAGCAAGAAAACTCTGGCTTGAGTTGTGTCTAGGATAAGACCCAGATACTTCAGCTGACTTCTGAAGGCTCAGTATCCAACCAAAACATTTTAAGGTTTTTATAGTTCATGCTCTATTGTTGGCCACCCAGATATCCCACAATTGGGATAGAGAGTGTGGAAAGGCTAGAACAGGAGCCAGCACCTTGGTGAACACTTGAGGTGCAGAGAATAGGAATGACAGAACATAAACTGGAAGTACTGGGGATTCACAGCTAAGCAAAGGAATTGCTTATTCATTGGACAAATGGAGCTAGGCAAGTATGCATTACAGAAAGTCTCCCTGATAGAGGAAGACTATGACATCTAGTGGAATTTTTGGACCCTAATGATGACATTTAAAACCTTAAGATCCAAAATGGGGTGGATGCCCACTTTTGGTTTGGGTACTGTGAAAATGCTGGAGTAAAACCCCTGAAACCTTTCTGCAGTAGGAACTTGAGTGATAACCCCTTGATCCAGAAGATCCCAAAGCTTTGCCTGAAGATCTGCTAATCTGTGCAGACATAGACAGCTTGAAAGACATACACTGGGGAGGGGGCAAGGAGCAGAACTGTGGCTTGCAGGCCCTGGAAACCATCTCCAGTACACAGGCATCTGAGATGCCATCTGTCCAAGTGTCCACAAAGGTTAACAGATGTTCCACTGACTTTGGAAAGGGGAAAGTAGGAATGGCCCACTTCTTAACAAAAGACTTCTTAAATAGATAAAGAATTGCAAATGTTTGATAGAAGTGAAAAGCTAACCAGGAGTGTTCCAATCCCCATTAAGGGCTCTGGGACTAATGGGTCTTAGTAGTTTTAGGGCTTCAAACAGATTCTAGACAGGTAACAGCACTGGTAGAAGCTGCAGGCTGTACTTTCAATTTTAAAGCGGTGTGCACAGCATCAAGGAGTGCTAAAACAGTCTTTCTAATCCTGAGAATAATAGCAGATGCTTGAGGATCCCCAGGAGCCATATCATCCACTAAGTATTTTTGACACCTAGACTATGAGTAAACACCCCAATACGGTGTGAAACTTGTTAGCCCACGCTACACCCCTCGAGGTCTTCTGAATTGCATGGATTTTTACTGAATAACGGTGAATATTGGAGTGCGGGCATCCAGCCTCTTTTTTCCTCTCAGTTTATTGTCTAGAGTTGGGTTTTAATTCTTGTGATACTGAGCTAGGTCCCTATTTTATTTCAAAGTTATAAGTTGCCAATAGGAGATATTATTTGGAATCCATGTTCCCTAGGTGTCATAGAAAGGTCCGTGGAGGGCCACGCCACAGTCATTCTCCTTTGGCACGTAGGAACGCACCAGTGCGAATGCGAGGACGATCTAGAATGACCATAGGAGATCGCGTGAAAGTGCGCACGCGCCAGAGCGCACACAATACGTGACAGATGTTGTCGCCCAGTGCCCTATTTAAAGCCAGTGGAAAGAACCATTAGCTGCTGGATGATCCTCAGCCTCCCTGCGTGTTCCTGTGTTACTGTACCTGATTCTGCTTGACTTCCTTATACCGACCCGGCTTGCTCTGACCATTCTGATCTGCTTAGCCGGCTTGACCTTTGGCTTGTTCTAGTTACCTCTATCCTGCTACTGATCTGTGTTTGACCCTCGTCCTGCTTTTGGACTTTGCCCATATCTGCTACCAGTGTATGATTCCACTTGCTACTGACTCCACCTGATTGATCCTCTGTGCATGACATATGGCTGAGCTTCAAACCACATTCCTGGCTACCATCCTGCTGCCACATGCTTCCTGGCACCACTGAGGGACATCAGTCCAGCAGTGTCTCCTGACTTCAGTCTGCATCGCACACGTCTCATCAGCTGACCACAGCTGGTGGCCCCTGCCTCTCCAGGCACAGCGACCCCTGTTCCCACCTTCAGGGGCGCTCTGCGCCTAGCTGCACAGGAAGCCCTCTCTGCATTTCGGCCTCCAACCAGGTAACTGACACTAGGTACCCTATTATTAGTTTTTATAGTAGCACACTGTTATTGAGCATGAGTCTTGTGGAAACCCAGACCACACTGGGAAAACACCTGTGCAATTTAACTCTGAGGGCAAAAAGGCATTAAAAGACCTTATCTATCTGTAAGGTTCACCTGATAAGTTGAGAGTTTGCTCACAAGGTGGTGGTGAATGCCAAGTTTGTCTTTCACGTAAAGGGTTTAGGAAAGAAGATAAATAACACTGAACCTTCTCACATTTACTGACTATTGATTTTACTAAAGGATTGATGTTTTGTAATGAGGTCATGAGATTGATAATGCAATTGGATGTAAAGTTTATGAGCACAAGTTGCAACACAATAGCACTTTATGTTGTGTATTAGATGAAGGCACTGTAGCACTAGCATTGTTAAGTATATATGATATTATTTAGATATAATTTTACACTATTTCATCTTTATAGCACAATGTTTATTTACGTTATAAAGTATGCCTACCTTAATCTTCTAATCCTAGACTTAACAAGCATTTAGTCTTGCAGTGCGAGGGAAGGGGGGGCGGAAATGGATGCTCACTGCAAGGGTAGTTATTTATGCCTAGTGTTGGCTTTTAAAGTAGAACTAAAGACAAAACTATTTTTTTGGATAAAGTAAGGAAGAGGTATAACCCCTGTCAGATTTTTTTTTGCCATCTGTGTCCCATTGGAGAAACTTCCCTTTACTTCCTGTTCCATAGTCAAAACGGAAAATGAAAGGATATGCCACTAAAGTAAGGAAATCCCTGGTTGTCGGGAAACTTACCCATCCATTAATGTCTCCAGGCTTTATTTTGCTGAAAAATCACTTTCGGGCAACGGATTTGACATCAGTTGCCCAGGCCTGGAAACCAGGAAGTAGCTGAAGAAATGTAATAAAAAAAATTAAAACAAGTAAATATGATATTCTTTCCTATCTATTTACTAAAGCTTGCAGCATAAGAATTAAACATAGTCAATGTTGATTAGGAGAGTGGAGCTCTGCTTTAATGTAAAATATATACATTTCTAATAGTTGATATTTTTTGGAATCCAGGTTCTACCCCATGCTGAATCATTATAACCTACAATATTGCATGTGTTGTTTGTAAATAAAGTTGACTTTAAGATTTTCTGTATGTAGACAGGCCGAACAAATTTGGTCCAAATTTTGTTCAGCTTTTGTGTTTTTGTATTTTTTTTTTTTTTTATCCCTTTCAAATCTAATCATCAATTAGATAGCCAAGGATACAAAATATGTTTTCAAAATGTAACTTTCAGTATGTGCATTTTTTAAAACATGTATAGTGTGGCAAAAAATTAGTTACAATTACAATTACATTCCTATGGTTTCCATGGCTATATAACATTTATTTACAAATCATATTAATTACAGTATCTCACAAAAGTGAGTACACCCCTCACATTTTTGTAAATATTTTATTATGACAACATTAAAAAATGACACTTTGCTACAATATAAAGTAGTGAGTGTACAGCTTGCATAACAGTTGTAAAGTTGGGGGATGTAGCTTCACAGGATTGAGTGCACAAGCCGGTAACTTAAACAATCAGTGGGTTTATTTTCCCAATAAACAAAACAAAGGTAAGCTTTCAGCAGACGGTGTGATATGTACAAAATTTTTTACGTGTATGACTTTCAATGTAAAACTTTTGTATAAAACATAGGAACCGATAGATTAACTACTAATCTAAAC